>OMKZ01051119.1:0-13687 GCA_900302535.1 Neoniphon sammara | reverse complement strand
ACCATACTGAGGCCCTGGGGAGATAATGGAGACAGGGCAGATGCAAAGTATTGTTAGTTATCGCACAGAGATATCCAGTAGTATAGTAGTACAGGTATTTCTGTGCACAGCTAGCTTGGGTGGTGCACGCTACAGTGTCCAGACACAGTTATTGTATGTATGTGTATGCTTCCATCAAATACCTACCAACTAGTGTGATAGAAAAGACCTAGAAAATGAGGATTCATGCACATGGTGTGTTTGAGGCACTCCATGCGTTTTTGCTTTTGAAGGGACAGGTTTATGGCTCCTTTGGATCTGGCACCACTGGACTCCATCCATGTGAAAATAAGGTTGTAAAAAACGGAATTTTCCTTTAACTTTTTATATGTGAACCCCCGGACGACTATCAAACTAATGGGCATATAAATAAACAAACATCTGATGCCATGTGTGTGCCACCACTGCACTTGGACTGATGCACCAGAGCTTTCTCTCCTGTGTCACTCCAAGAGTTTCTCCCTCTTTAACATTCCTATTGTCTAAAGAAAGAGCACAAGACACTAAAGTGAACTAGACAATCTCTTACACTAGAAAACATTCCTGTTACCAATTTGTTTGTCATTCCTTTGCCTTATCTGAGAGCACAGGCTGATGAGCTAAAGATGATGCCCAGATACCCCCTTTCTACTGCTGACAGTGATTCAGAGGACTAATACATAAATACTTTGCTGGCCCATTACTTTTACACAACAATATACTGTAAGCAATTATTTCCAGACACTGAGCAAAACTGATTGAAACACAATTTAATCTTCCCCACTGCACTGCAAAAAATATTCATCTTAATAACATTACTTCAACATAATTACTTCTGCCAAGGAGGTTGTAAGTTTCTCTGCCTGTAAGCAGGATATCTCGAAAACAGAAGGACTGATATCCATGAAATTTAGACCGATTGTGAATAGATTTTGGTAGTGATCCAGATGATTTCCAACATTATAGACAATTACTGTTTTTTGGATGTTACTACGAAGACACTTAATTCCATATCAAAAGGGTGTGTTTACAGGGTTAAATGAGTTTAATTTAAAGGAATACTCCATTATTTTGGGTAAAATACCCTTTTGCTGACTTACCCAGACTGAGACAAGATGTTCGATACCATTTTCACCTCTGTACGTCCACTGCTTCAGCTCCTATGGGTAGCATTTTGTGTTAGTTTAGCATAAAGACTTGAGGTCTACAGGAGGTATTAGCATAGCTCCATCAAAGTGAAAAGATAAACTTAATAGCATTTCAAATACACATGATACATTGTGTAAATAAGATAGCTTCAGAGTTGCTGTAAGGTTTATTTTTTCACTTTGATGGGGCTAAGCTAATGACTCCTGCAGACTTCAAGTCTTTATGCTAAGCTAACACAAAATGTTAGCCGTAGGACCCAAACCAGTGGACATACAGAGGTGAAAATGGCATTGAACTTGTTTCAGTCTGGGTAAGTTGGAAAAAGGGGTATTTTGCCCAAAATGTTGGAGTATTCCTTTAAAACTGTTTGAGGGATTTGTGTTGTCCAAGTGTAGTTGTAGTTCCATTTATTTACAATGCAAATTAGCCTTTTTAATCAAGGTACATTATTCTGTCTTTCTGTTATTTTGCCAAATTTTGAGATATTGTCACTTGACTTTAGAAAAGTCTTGAAACAAGTGGAACTGCTTTGGAAGCAGCTGAAATATTTTTTTCACCACTTGTTTTCAATCTTATATTAAATAACAGATCAACATATTTGGCAGTGTAGTGAGATTGTCGTTTTTTGAAAAAGGCCAAAAAGTGAGTCGTTTCGTTGTGATGTCTGACATGGTAAACAGGGCCCTTGGTATCATGTTATTAGTATTTGGCAAATATTACAGATCCCATTGGCCCAGCCCAGCATGTGTCCTTATCACCTTTCTCCACAGTGTTCCTCCATTTCTTGGCCCAGTCGCTGAGCTGCACAGCGTAGCTCTTCTCTATCTTCGCCCTCTCCTGGAAGCAGGTGACCAACTCGTTACACAGACGGTGGCCATCGTCTATCCGTTTCACTGTCCTCTTGTAGTTCCCCGGCTGTACACAAACACACACACATAAAATAAAATTATATCTCCACTTGATTGCCATGTTCTACAATGGATTTCTCCCCTCTTTAACTGTTGAATGGCTCTAGAAAGAAGCTCTTTGACTGACACCAAAACCTGATGTCTACTTTTGATGCTTTATACATTTCCTGATATCAAACTCCATTGCTGTTGGAAATATCTGGACTTTACCTAGCACCATCCACATTGGGCCAGTCATCCACAGGAGTAATAAAAACACACCGCCAAACAATAAAATGGACCCAGGAATGCAAGGAAGATCACCACTAGCCGTTGTTTTGGGCTAGATTTTTCCTTTAAAAAAGGTTCTAAGCAGTGTGACTGCGTATTTATTAGAAAAGAGAAAGAAGAGAGACACAGAAAGGTCATATGTGATTCGGTGAGTTGTTTATAAAGTAGAGAGAGGAGAGAGAGAGAGAGAGAAAAAGAGAGAGAAAGAGAGAGAAGCCAGCAGTGGAGTTGAGGCCAAGGAGTCAGTCAGCAGGGACTCATTATGTGTCTGTGTCTCTGTCTAAACATCACAGACCACACACTGCCTTATCTAACTGCAGAGCTTCAGCACCAGGCTACCTGCTGGCTGCTGCATCAACTCCTTTCAAAAGTACTCATAACCAAATTACATGGCTTTCACAAGTGCTTCTCAGCGCTACAAATTGTTCTTGTTCCAAAGTAATACAGCAAATGACATTTTGATAATAATTATACAATTTAAGATTAGCATGAGAGGTGCAAAAGGCTTAACAGCATGAGTGTCTGTGTGTCTTCTCGCATTTCTATGCTTGTGAGGGTCAAATGTTCCCACAGGGATAGAAAGATGGGGAAAATCCTCCTAAGTGAGGACATTTTACTGCTCTTTGCTGATTGGGGTATTTGATTAGGGTTAGGGATCAGTATCAAAGGATAAGTTCAGTATTTTTCAACCCAGGTTGTATCAAAATCTTGAGTCCCATCATTTATAACCATACATAGCACGACCTCACTGCTAGCTTTAATGAGGGCACACTTACCACTTTACTGCAGCTTCTTGCTAGCCTTCAACACAGTCCAACAGGACACACTCATATTCACTCTCAAAAACCTAACTTTTCTGTTTATTCAGAACAAGTTTTGAACAATACTGTTCATACCTATGTTTGGAACTACTTTTTACAACCTCAGTGCATCCCACACATTTGTAAACTTTCACAGAGCACCACAGGGAGCAGTTTGGAAAGTAGTAACGTTAGCTAGCATAACTTAGTTGAGCTAGCAGTAGAACAGTGTGGAAAGGGAATAAAGTATACAAGGCAGTGTATTATTGTAAATTCGGAGTAAAACCTGGAAGAAAACATGGTTTGCAGCCGTTTTTTGCAGCCGTATTTGACTGCTGGCTCTTGACTGCAGTGAGTTTTCCGTTTTCAAAAAAGATATGGATATTGGTTTACAAGAGACCATAACACAGTGTCCAAGAAGCTGCGGCAAAGTTTCTCCTCACTAAAGCCAGCAATGAGGTTGTGCTATACACTATTATAAATGATGGGAATCAACATCTGAATATGGCCTGGGTTGAAGAATACTTAACTTACCCTTTTGATTAGAATGAACCTATCTTAGGATTAGAGTGTGTGTGTGTTCCCACCTCCCAGAAGCTGTCACAGCTCCCCAGGTCGCTGAGGTCTCCGTTGGAAGACATTTTGGGGTCTGCCTTACAGCACGGAATGGTGGCGGCTACAGGAAAACCTACAGAGAGAGACAGAGACAGAGATGGTTAGACACACACACATACACACACGCATACACAAACAGACAAAGTAAGTTTGCAACTTAATGCACATGGTGCAATCAGAAATTTGGTCCTTGTGTTATCTCCTTGAGACTGACACATACATGTACATATTGCTGGCTTTAGGAAAAAACCTCACCTCCAATCCACAGAGAAGCATGTAATCCTTCAACTGAGCTTAAAGGAATAGTTGAGATTTACTGATACAAGGTGGTATGAGTTCTTCACCGGTAGTGTTATTCATGCATGATCTTAGCTCCTGCGGCAAGGTTTGAGATCTGGATGCTAGTTGGCTGCCTCTCAGTCACGACGCCTATCAGCTGAAACATCTGGTGGGCGTCGTGATACTGCTGTGTTCTGCGATACCCAAAATAGCTCCAAAATGTATTGTGGAGAATAAGGCATTGTAGGCACAAAAATGTATTTGATTCAGTTTGTGGATGGAGGAAGTAATTTTTTTCATGTTTTATTGAGGCTTAAATTTTTATTTATTTATTTATTTGTTTATTTTGCTGAATACATGTGTTTCTATTCACTTCTGTCTGGGAAGTCACCAACTAGCAGCCAGATCTCAGACTAGGGCGACCCACCACAGGAGCTAAAATGAAGCGTCGATGATACTACTGGTGAGGAACTCCCAACACCTTATGTCAGTACATCCCAAATACCCCCTTTAAACATGGAAGTCACCAAGACTGGAGTTATGAGGTTGTCACCTGACAGTGATGATATCTGTTTTCACCAGATGAGTCAGTGTGCAGCCATTTCAATGGGAATCACCAGCCTGCACCCAAAAAATTTACTGCCACACCAACTAGCACCTGTGAAGGCCACCAGATCACATGTACGCACTCACCAGTGCTGTTCTGCCTCTGGGACTTTGTTTTGATTGCATTTTTGGACACTGATCTGGGCCAATCACAGTGCTTAAGTGCAGAAAACTCCGCCCACTGAGTTAAGGAAACGCTCAATCAAATGACAATGCTGCCAATATCTCTTGCAGGACTCCTGAGACACGTGAACTTCGATCATTTTCCTCAAGGATATTCCAAGAGGAATAGATGCTGGATCAAACTGTAACCTTTAAATCTTCCTGCTCCACTACACTGTGCATCCAGCCTGTTTTGGCCTCAGGCAGACTGCAGCTCCACGTCAGCTAACATGGGGCAGAAAGCCTGGCAGTGAGTCTTTGCCGCCCACAAGGCCGTTTTCTGCATGCTGCTGGCCAGTTTTCCTTTTGCACACAACTGGACTGTCTGTGTCCAACAAACACTGATGCACTGTCACACACATCCGCTCCATTACTAAAGCAGGAATCCATGTCAGCGAGCCCTATTCATACACAATGGCTTTCATTCATCTGCCGATATACACAAACATTTGTAGAAAGTCATCGCTGATAATAACTTGCAGTTGCTGGAAATATCTGAACGTCTGACATTGAGTCGCCTAAAAAGAAAACATACCAAATAACAAAAAGGGCAAAAGAAATACATCAAAGAAACACATTATAGGAGTATACGCTTCATACCTTTACTTTTTTGTTGACAGTTTAAAGTGTTTTAGAATTGATTTTTCCTTAACAGAGACAGAAAGGTCTGGATGACTGTAGTGTCACTCAGATACAAACATGAGAGACAGGCTAATGAGTAGCGCAGTTTTGCATTATTACACAGAAGTGCCCAGGGGTTACAGAAACAGGTTTGTGACGCTTTGAATCCTTGGAAAGGTGAAGGTGAAGTACTGCTCTCTTTTTTTAATATAATTTTTTGGCAGTTTTATATGACTAACTGTTGTCTAAAAACACAACTGTGATGTTTAAATGAAAGAAACTTGTGAGAAAATATATAAGTAACTTATTTTCCAGGGATCCTCTTGCACCTAGAATCAAACAAGCCGTTTTGAAAACATTTATTATTATACCAGCCAATCAGCAGCCAGAGGCTCATTATTATTGAACCACTGGCTGCTGATTTGTGACCCTGCCCTCCTCCCTGGCATTAACTATGGCTGTTGCCCCACAGGGCTGTTACAGCAGGGGTTCATGCAAATTTAAGATTCGACATGATTGGTTGATTTTTGACAAGGGTCAGTTGTGACAAAACAGCTGCGGCTGATTCTGATTGGCGCTGATTGTGCCCTTGAGCAAGGCACTTACTCACCAATCTGCTCACTGGTCAACAACAGAAGACTGTGGTTGTACTGGGCAACTCCCAGGTGTGAATGTGTGTAACTGTATGAATGTGAAGCAAGGCCTCTGTTGTAATTGGCCTATTTTTAATCATATGAAATCTGAAACCATATACATGCTAAAGTGCCTTTAGCAGTCTGCAAGTCTATGGGGAAATCAATTACAAAATACAAAAAAAAGGTGACTAATGTAAAGTAATATCTGAAGTGGCACAAGTGTGCAAAATGTAGTTTACACAAGTATGAACACAACTACTGTAGTGCACTTGTAGTGGAAAGTGGATGTCATCACAGGGCTGATGTTCCTGACTCAAGCTAGCCGGGACGGGGATCCTCAAAAGTCAATCACCAGACCAGACTCAAACTCACCAAGTCCTGTAAATGTTGCCAGGACAGGCGGACAGCTGAGCTACAAGACTGAGGCAGTGTGACACGTCCTTGGATTAGACAGAGGATAGTACTTCCACCTCGACAAGCGCTGAGCAGACCTCTTCAAGTGTGCAGCACTTCACTGGATCTGCTGGCGAACCCTGTAAATAGCTCACAGTGACCTCACTTCTCTACACACTATACATCCACTTCCTCCCTGCTGCCTTCCCATTGGATAAAGCCCTCTGTCAAGGCCAGACAACTTCCTGTACCAGACACAACAACCTGGGAGGAAAAGCGAGCCGCTACTCAAGGCTGGGTGTGTTCAGTTTACCCTCCGTCTGAAGTGATCCTCGGCACCCTGCTAAAAGCCTCAGAGCTGCTCTACACTGACAAGTCAACCATGGAAAACTGATGGAAAACTGACCACAGCCACTTTGAAAAGGGCTAACTAGTGAGAACACTACTGCTGCACTGCATTCTGGTCTATTGAAGCTATCGTGAGAGAAGAATTCAGTTTCTTTGCCTCATCTATGATGGATTGCTCCCTTTATAACTGCTGAAAATGGCAGCTCTTGAAAGAAGTTCATGGTCTTCAATTCTGAGGGACTGACACCAAAATCTGATGTTCCCTTGGATGCTCTAGATAGCCAAAACTATCAAATTCCATTGTAGCTGTTCTGGAACCATGTGGACATTACATCATATCACCTATGAATGAAAAAAATATGCCACCAAACAACAAAACGCAGAGTGCATCACCAACTGCTGTTTTGTGACAAAGTGTTTTCGGATGAATCTTTCCTTTAAACATACCAGTAACTGGAGAACTGACAGTGAGTGCATTCTACTATATGAAACACTTGTCTGTTTTTGTCCCTTCCTGTATTTCACAATGTGCTCAAACCTGCTCTCTTTCCACTGTAAATGTCATGACATGAGGCCAAAAAAGTGGCAGCAGTGGCTCTGTGAGGCTCCCGGTCTGTGCAAGGCTAGATCTCAAAATAAGCTGAGGGTCTGGGGAATTTTCACCCTGACCTGCAGGATTCCAACAGCAACCTTTTGACGACTGGACCGGCTGTCAATCACTGTCGCTTTGAAGTCTCATCGACGGTACATTGCGTCACCACATGACCTAGATTTCATTTCCCCCAATACATTTGAAGTCCAAGTAGAAGATGGAAAGTTCAGGCACTGTTAGACACTGTGTTAATATATGTGCTATACATAAACTGACTGAAACAAAGCTACTACAGATGTCGGGCTATGGGAAAACTCTGATATCGATGTATACATTGAGTGTTATGGAGCTGAATTCAAAGGCCGCCTTACACTCAGTTTCTATTCTTTATTTTTTTCTGTGCCACCTCTTGTCAGATGCGAGTACAGAAGTTCAACAAGGTAGGGATTGCCCTTTCTAGTGGCTTGGGAACAGCTTGGTGTTAAATTAGAAGCAGTGTTCCAGCAGCAGCCTTGTTGAGCACTGTAGGAAACCTGTGGGAGTGAGTCCAAACAAAGCTCATGCAATTAACCCAGACTAAAAGACTATTATTGCCATGACAGACCAGCACATAGCAGAGGAGAGGACATGTGCTAACTTGTGCTACTGGCTAACAGTAACTTGAATAGGCTCAAGTGTCATATATCTAAATATATACTGTATATACACATCTTCACACTGTAAAGCCTAGCAAAGGTATGCGCAACAGAGGGATGCCTGATGAACTGTGTTAGGAATATGTTTTTTTGAGGGTGATACAGATATCCTATATCTCCCCTTACATAATGGCTGATACTGATATGCATTTCTACAAGAATCATAATATTAATGCAGGTCCAAAACAGGGTAAGCTTTTCAGACAGCCCTGTCTTAATATGAGTGTTTTTTAAACAAAAGAACATGTTTTGCTCTACAGCTAATTTTACAGAAAAAGGGTATTTTCCCCCAAATGTAAGAGTATTCCTTTATGTGAAACACAAAATTTTCACAATCAGCCAAGTATCTACTATAAAAATAATACTGGACCAATACCAGAGTTGCTTTTTAAAGCTGATATTGGCTGATATATCAGTGTGTCCCTAGTGTGTGTCACAGGTGAGTGAAAAGTATGCTAGCAGCAGAGGCATCTGCCATGAGCGTGCTACAACATGAGTGAGTATGAGAAACTCACTTTGCCATGACGTGCTAATTACTGCTCCCATTTTCCGCAGGGTGTGTGTGTGCATAAGTGAGTGTGTGTTAGTATTTGGGCGCGGCTCATTGAGAGCAAGCTGGGCTGGTCTGCTTACACCTGTATTATCACCATATCTGCTCAAAGTGTGCAGACACTGGCTGTAAAAGTCAACAGCGAGCTACTGTTGGGGTCAAGCCACACACCACTGTGTGACTACTGGAATGGGAGAGCCAAAGTTCGCCACAGTATGCTTTATCTACTAGATTTCTTCATGCGCATTTGCTCAGACAAAAATACAAACACAGCTTTGAAGAGGGGAGGTGCTGGCTGGCTGGCAGAGGGGTGCTCAAGTTCTCAATACAGCACTGTCATGGTCTTCAAGTTCAAAAGCCTGCCGCCTGTTACAACAATAGGGCCCATTCACAAAACCTTCGTAAAATAAATAAAAAATCTTCACATATGCAAATTAGCCAGGTCACTCAATATGCCTTTAGCTGAAAGGCAGTCCACCATTGTCTGAACCTTTTCTTGTGCTTAAAGTTACTTATTTAAGCAAACCATAAAGCCATACTAAATTGTTGCAAGTTGTTTTGTGTGAACCCATTTATACCGTTTTTTTCATGTTAAGAGGTTACTCAAATGCATTTAAATTTTCATTTGAGTTTACACTGTTACAACTAGCTTCCAGAATGTTTTTCATCAAACATTCATCAAATAAGCTTGTCAGCAAACAAACTTATTTAAATTACTGAAAATAGATATTCAGTCCTTTTATGCTTATTTACGTTGCTAGGTAAGCCCTATTTTTTATGTATCCGGCTGGCACTTTGTTCTCCAAATTTTACGCTTCCATTATCAGACCCACACTCACATATAGTAGATCACTATGAGGTGATTCCAGGGGACTGCGAGTGCATGTGCGTGTGTGTGTGTGTGTGTGTGTGTGTGTGTGTGTGTGTGTGTGTGTTGGACAATCAGACAGCCTAAGTACAGCTTTAGAAGCCAGCAGTTGAGGGATTAGGCTATGTGCTGCCCAGCAGACAGACATGCAGACAGACCAACAGGTAGGCCTCATTAGCTAGGTGACTAGGTCACTGCCCTGGAATAGAAAAGTGAGCTGGATACCACTCCACTGTAATACTGTAGTACTGCATATACAGAATTAGCACTGGCTCCTACGGGAACTTACAGAACAACTAATCACAAATGATTCAGAGCTGCTGAATTATTGACCAGAGTTTGAAAGCAAAAATGAGTGGGAGTCATTTTCTGCACCATCCTCCTAAGTCCTTTTCATAAACCATCACTATAATGTGAACAATTCAATGTGTCAACTACATTTTGTAAACTGTGTCAAAATGCCATTATACTATGTATCCTGTCATCACAGAAACAGAGGAGCCACATTGATCCAGTAAATGAAATATGTGACACTGTGTATGAATGTGTGTGCGCACACTTTCTCACCTGTCAGTTATCAAATTAGCTAGCAATCTCCAGAATAACATTAACATAAACTACTTGAATTAAGCTGGGAGGTTAGCTAATGTCAGCTTTCTAACTTAGTTTGCTACCTATGGGCCAGATGCCTGTAGCTAGCTGTAGCGGGCCAAAAACATTATCTTAAAATGTGAACCCCCTGGATTACTGCTGAGATCCATTTGTTGTTAAGATGTTTTTCATTGGCTTATCCAATTCCCTACATTTGTATGATGTGAATCTTATTGGTACAGAAAAAAATACAATGCATCTGGACTCCTCCCATCCCTAAAAGTTCAAACGGTGTGCTGTGGAAATATTCATAGGAGCAGTTTTTCTTTATGGTGAAAATGCACATTAGCAGCTGACACATGACCACTTATGGGCACACACACACATGCACACACTGTCAAGCTGCCCCCTAACCTTTCTTTGTCTGTCAGCCACAGACTTGTTTTGAACAAGCCCTCTACCCTCTCCTCTTCTTCCCATCCTCTGTTCCAACCACCTTTGACCCTGACTCTGTATTGCTCTTTCCTTCCTTCAACTCAAGTACCCGTTTACTAATTAGATGCTTCCACACACATACCAAAAACATCTCTCGGAAGGGGTAAGGACATCACCATAAACAGGTAATCAAAATCAGTGTGCTGTCCTTGGTTTGGGCAAAAAAAAACAAAAAAAAACTGCTGAGCATAGTGTAGTGGCCATGCAACACCCATCCACATTGACAGATCCCTCCCATCCTCCAGTGGCCTTGTTTGTATGTGTGTGTGTGTGTGTGTGTGTGCGTGTGTGTGTTTGATAGTTTGTGTGTAACTGTTTTTGCCCTGAAAGGATGTTTACATTCCCTCGGTCACTGACCACGAACTTGGGTTCAGTCCCCCTCAGTTTTAGCCCCCTCCTCCCACACCCAGGACCTTCAGACCATCCTGGAGGGCAGGGACCTAATGGAGCTGGGTAAGACAGTAGAGTCAGCGGGTAGAGAAAGGGTTGGGGAGAAGGTCTATAAGACATAGGACCAAGAGAGAGTGGGGATCTGAGGTTGGAAAATCACCAGGAGCGAGAGATAATCTGAAAGATGAGGCTCACAGTTTAGCAGAGCCCTAATATCAAAACATGTTTTTGACTTTGTCCTACAATCCACAAAACAATATAATAAAACACTCAACCTTATTCTAATAGTGGTCATTCTTAACTAGAATGGAAATCATTCCCCGGTTGGAAATCGGGGAATGGGTTTACATGGCCAAGAAATTGAGTTACTCAAGGAGAAATCCAGCAAGTGTACGCCAATTTCTCTTTATCCCTTACCCCAATTTCTGAAATCGGCGTTCCCGTTTACATGGCAGTTGAGGAATCGGGGAACCGATGTCTGAGGTGAGTAACCCGATTTCTTAAGTGCATAAACGCAGTGAATGTATCATGTGTATTTGAAATACACGTCTTGGAAATATTTTAAAAACGAGTCATTTTAGATGGCACGAACTATAGATGACTATCTATGGACGAATACACAAATACAAATTCAAGCCTAGCTCCATCAAAGATAGAGCTAGGCTTTTGACAGAGCTAGGCCAATGACTCCTGTAGACTTCAAGTCTTTATGGTAAGCTAACACAAAATGCTAACCATCGGAACCGAATCAGTGGACGTACAGAGGTGAAAATGGTATTGAACATCTTGTCTCTGTCTGGTTAAGTTGGAAAAAGAGTATTTTGCCCAAAACACTGGGAGTATTCCTTTAAGATACAAGTTCACATTTTAAGGTAAGATATATGGTCCACTATAACTAGCTAGCAGAACCTAGCCTTGGTATCTAGGTAGCTAGCGAGCTAGCATACCTGGTAAATTAAAGCAGTTGTTAGTTGTTCCTGAAACTGCAATATTAGCTCTTGATATATCATAGAACTATAACCCACTTTGTTTGGTTGGGCATAAAATTAATTTAATAAATACATTATATGAATAAGTTTCCAAGAGAAGAACAACAGCCCCCTGCATTGTCTATTCATTTGAATCTGCAGACGGAACACAATGCTGTCTAATGAAGTTTCCTGTACTTTTACAGCCTTGAAAAATGTCAGAAATATTTTCCACACATTGTCATATTTTCCAGACCTGTGTAGGGAAAGAGGTGTGCTGCCTTAGCTGAGTTGTAAAGCAGAGAGCGTGGTGTGTATGACACCGGTCTGAAGGAGAAACCTAATGTTTCTGTTGGAAAAAGGAGAGTGACATCTCTGGGAGGGTGAGAGTGCTGTAACAGACCCAATAGGAGACAAAAGTCTCACTTCTAGGATAGAGGTTAAAGATAAACAAAGCATTTTGAAGGGAAAAAAACCCTCTGAAGGAAACGTTTTCATAAATTTTGTAAAAAGTTCATATTCATCAAAAAGTTTGGATGCATTTTCTTAACTTTCTTCATAGGTTTCTTCTTGAGGAAAAACAATACAAGGTATGTCTAAATTTATTATTAAAATCACTTATTTTAGTAGAGGCAGGACATTTAGGCTATAATCCTAAATGAATTAACTATATTTTAGGTAAGTTACAATTTGCTTTGTATAGACACATATTTCATGGTTAAGATAGACTCAGCTTGAGGTTAAGGTTAAACTAGCTAGCAGAGTGTCTTCTTTTTCCTTGTATTTCAGATGAAACTACTGTGGGCTATGAACAGAGAGGAATGTCCACAAAGGCTGATAAGGGTGGATCTTTTCATCCTTAATAATCACATTACAGTGAAACAATGTCAACCACCCAGCCATCATTCAATCTGGCAAATTTTTTGTCCAGTAGACAAGAAGGTCCTCCCTACTGCCTGTCATTTTGACGTAATTATCCAGTCCTAGGAACTTATTAAGTATATAAAATTTCTCATTGGTATGATATTAGAAATCACAGTTAATACATTTCTTAGGAATGTCAAAGGTTTTCCCCTGATTCTCACAGTTTTTTCTCAAGTCTTTTGTGAATCTGGCCTGTGGCATCCTTGGCCACCTAGTCCATTAACCACCTGGGGGCATCCAAATGCTCAAGCTGATCCTTGATCCAGAACAACCTTCTGAAAGCCAGTAAACTGTCAGGCTTGACTGACAGAACACAAGAGAGCCGTTGAGAAAGGGCAAAGGATGGAAGGCCCAAGACGGGGAGGGCCGAAAGACGAGAGGAGCGAGAGGGAGTTGCATGGGAGGTGAAGGAGGAGACAAACGGAAGTTGGGATGGGCCAAGTGGTACTTGCTGTTTCTCCATATGGAGCGCATGTGAAAGAGACAGATAACTGCTCCCATGCTAGGAAACATAAGTTTACAAGTAGGGTAGTGGGGAGAAGGAGGTTCAATAGCACATGGTAGCACATTGAGAGCCCATTATGTCAGACAAACATACACAAGCACCTTCTGATGTGGCTTCTACAACACAACTTATAGGCAGCTGGTTTGAAGCAAATAAAATAGAACTATGTGTGCATAAAATACAAACATCCACAGATGCATGCACACACAAACAACAGCTAAATGAATCAATCACACACCCTAAGAGGACCATTAATTTCAACCCAATCCAGAGGGATCTGCATCTGCTACAGGCTGAGGAGAGAA
>OMKZ01051116.1:0-20230 GCA_900302535.1 Neoniphon sammara | reverse complement strand
ATTAAAATATATCAGCCTAAGGACTGTACTGTCTTCAAGGCTGCAGACCACAGCACACTAGGGAACACACCAGGCTGTCGTCGTTTTACACACACACACACACACACACACACACACACACACGCACACAGAGAGAAGCATCTGATGGCCCACTAGGGTTGGCGAAACACAGTCTGTCAAATCCTAGCCTCTTCCAACTGTGATATCTCCTCCACCTGCCCTTGCTCATCCACAGTGGTTGCTACATGTGTTTTTGCCGGCCGGGTTGTCTTTCTCCTGATGCTAAGCAAGGGATCAAAGCTTGCATCCCAAGTTCTAATCCATAGCATAATGCTCAGTGTATCTCTCTGTAATTATAGGGAATGAGTTATTTTGTTGTGGCCTTACTCTAGATACACATTAAAAGGGTCTGTATTAAATATACTCTCATCATCAGTCATCATCAAACAAGAGGGCTGCTTTGGTAACACATCTGTCCATCTCTCCTTTCATTCCTGCCTCCTGCCCCATTCAAGCTGGCGCATATTAAAGAGCCAGTGTAAAGGGGGAGTCCTGATTGCTTCGGGTTAACTTTTTAGGCTTTGCTCTTAATCCCTTGCCTCTTCCTGTAAAATGATCTTGCCTTTTTTCCCCCGCTTGCTCTTCTCCCTCATTCTCTCTCCCTGTGATTTCCTGATAGAAACGAAATGACCTTGGTGCTCGGACATGTAAGGTGAAAAGCCTTTTTTCTCCCCCTTTCCTCTTGTAGCGTTGGGGGATTTAGAATAGTTGGCTAGCCGTGGAGGTTAAAAATTGACTGTTGAAAAAGAGAGGAGCTCATTCTTTCTGAAGTACTGCCCATAATCCTCACTAGGGACCCAATTCAGAGGAGGTCAAACAGAGGGGATTGTGTTGGTGTATGTGTGTCTGTATGAGGACTGTGATAGTTCATTCTGCCTTCCCACCTCTATTTTGCCAACTGTTTTTGGCTCCATTTAATGCTCTTTTATTACAGTGTCTCTATTCAGGCCTATTCAAAGTAAACATCTTCCATTGCCTTATTCTGTTTTCATAGCCCATTAAGTGCTTCCTTGGACGTAGCTTGTGATGTGTTTGGGCAAAGTAGTGCTGATAATAAATGGTCACAGTAATGATTACAGTTTACGCTTCCATGCTGGTATTGCTTTTGTATCTTTGTTTTAGACGTGTGATTTCACACCTGTCGTTTCTACGGGTTTCATTGCTGATTGCTGTGTGCATTGGTGGTCTTTGTGTGCTTCTGTGTGTGTGTGTGTGTGTCTGTGTGTGTGTATGAGTGAGAAAGAGGGCGTGAGAGAAAATGATCATGTTTTTCCACCCAGATAAATATGCCTGATGTACCTGTAGACACGCATTTACACACTTACACCTACCATAATGGTCAGAGCTGATTCAAACTAAGTCTTTGTAAAGCTGTGGACTATAGTTATCCTCTATTGCTGTTGTAACATTTGCATTTGGACTGCCTTGTCTATTCCCATGGTGGAGATTCCAGGCAGAGGAATGGCATCTTACACAGCTTTTTTCAGTCGTTCGCCTCTTTTACGTCTCCCTCCTCTTCCCATTCCACAGAAACCAATTGTCTCCTTGTTTTTGTCACAGCCCATTTCTGGCAGCTGACATGCTGGCCTCTGATGAGAGCTGAAGGATGCAGCGCATCAGTGTGTGTGTGTGTGTGTGTGTGGCAGTGAACCGTCAAGGTCAGAGCATCTTAGAACCAACTTCCTTTGCAGGCCTAGCTAATAAAAGCCCCCCTCCCTCCTGTCTTCCCTCTCCCGCTATCGCTTCCTCTGCTTACCTGTTTCTTTCTTGAGGGGCACGCCTGGAATTGATGTTTCACTTTTGATTAGTCCCTAATCAGTTATGCAAACAGAACGAGGCCATTGGAGACACACACTCAGAGACATACAAATTCTCACATACATACCACGTTGCTTCTTCCCTCTCTTTCTTTCACTTACAAAAACACACAAAGTTCATACTCCAAGAGCCAATCTCAGTTTGAGTAAAAGGAAGAATGTACATCACTCCTCTACAGCTGGATGCTATGAGACTTAATGGTGAAGTAAAATAAATGTTGAAAATTTTAGGTAAGAGGTTAGATTTTAGGTAAAAAAAGAATAAGAGAAGATACACAGTAGCGCTACAGCAATCAGTTTTCCAGGTGTATGTGGATTATGCTATAATCTGTTCATGAGCTTCATGATATTCTCCATAGATGTCATGAAGGCTGCTAATCATAGGGACCCAGAGAGCTAAAATCACATTCAATCACTTGCTGATAAACTGATCATGAATTAGGTCTTTATGCCACTGCCTCAATGCACTATGGGACTCAGGAAAGAATCTGCTCGATTCTCTTCGTCAGTAACACAGAGGTGCCTGAGACAATGTCATCACAAAGAGGAGAAGCTGACAAATAAGTTAAATTAAACACCTTGCCTGGGAAGAAGTAGCGGTTGATAGCGGGCATGATGTCGACTGATGGTCATGAAAAAGGTTGATGGTGAGATGCCCACAGAGCAGACTTTAATAAGAGACCGTACACCATGCTGGGTTGTCAGAGTCAACTGTCTGCCCTCACTAGCCTCCCAGAGAGAGTGAGAGAGAAAACCAGGTAGACCGAGATGGAGAGTAGGAACAAAGAACATGGTGGCAGGGGAGAACAAGTGGAACAGGTTGATAGGAGGAAAATGGAAATTCAAACCATAAATGGAGGGATCTCTGTCTGTACACTCTGTCTTCACACTTGGCAGGTGTATTGCTGAGGCCCAAAGGAAGTGCAGTGTCATTTGTGAAGTGAGCCGTTCTCGTGATAGACAGAATGAAAAAGGCGGAAGTCAACAGCGAGGGCAGTGCAACACCCAGACGGTCTTCAGCGCACACACGCTTAGAGTTTTGTAGTTCATCATCATAAAAGGCAGTGGTTGCAAGCATTTTGTGATTTACCCTCAGTGTGTGCATAGTCTCTCAAGCCAGACATGTTAGCTCCCACAATTTCCAAATGCTTCCGCCTACCAGTCTGCACTTTGGAAGCGTGAAAATAAGTAGCAAAATAAGATGGATATCCAGTCATTTCCTCACTTTCGTATCCCCTGTGCAGACATGTAAATAACTCCTACTGGAAAATTTGCCAAACCCTAGGTAGCTAGCTTCTTAGCAGAAATGGAAATTCGAAAAGATATTTACGATTCAACGCTTTCGGAATGTTGCAAAATTCATTCCTTGACAAGCGAGGTTCTTCCTCACTGCAGAGACATCTTTTATGTCTTTCGGTGTCTTCTTTCAGCAGTTTCGTTGGCGAATCATCAATACTAGTTAGCTGTCTCAGTTGTTTACGAGGGGAATACATTTTCATGAACACTGTGTCATGATCAGTCAAATACTCTTCCTGTACGAAGAGTTTTTTCTGGTGGAAGATGACAGCTTCCTCTCCTCAAATTTTAACAACAGATTGAGCCACTTACACACTCATGCAGACAGTGTGCGTAAAGGCCTATTCATAGTTGCCAAAAAAAAAGTATGCAGTCAAAAGTCATCAGGGTCTGCATAGACATAATGTCAATGCAGATCTCAAGCAGACATCTGACTAATAGTCCGTGGAGCAGTCATTATTTGGTTTTGGATGGCCCTGTCCACACAGAACCTGTCTTCGCCTACAAGCATTTCTTGTGTCACACAAAATATGGCTTTGCTGCTTGTTTCACACACCAAACAGCATTTTACATTACACCTCTAGCATCGTTACTAAGAGAATAGAGACGTTTGAGGAAAAAATTACAGTACTGAAGATGTGAGAAGGTACAAACACCTTTATAATCTCAAGAGATTAGGGTTACTACAACACTACAGAGTACTAACTCCTTCATTTATTAATTAATATTCCTCAGTTAACCTTTTCTTTTTAATTTGTACAAAAAATATGGGAAAAGATGTCTATAAAATGGAGTTGGCACTCTGAGTATGCATTTACTATGCTCACTCAACTATTAAAGGCATATATGTCCCACTATGTGTGTCTTAATGAGGCAGACAGAGCGAGAGGAGGCCGAGTTCCAAGTGCCCAGTTCCTATATTATAGAATGATTTCATCTCTGGAATAGTCTGCATTATGTGACAACTTCAGGTTTTCATAGTTTTTAATGTACAAAGATCTTTGAAATTGGTGCAGTAAAACTGGAGAAAATCTATGTAAACTGGCTGCACTTGTACCTACTGAAAACACTACAACAGAGCATGCACTGCACACATCCTTCTCCTGTGACTCATTTAGATTGTTTGACAACATTGATCAAATGAAAATGTTCTACAGTAATTTCATTCTGGGCCATCATGATTGCAATCTCTGGGGGGGGAAAAACCCTACAGTTACAGTTGTACATAAATAGTAAGTATTTGATTATATTTTGCACAGAACTCAAAGCAGCACAGTGATTCCTCCTCTGCCTCCACTGGCAAACAATTCCCACACTTACAACTATTTGAAATGAACAACCAACAATCGGTGGAGTAAATTCCTAAGCATGTGCGGTGTGTTGTTTATACAAAAACTAAACTTATTGCTGTGGTTGTCACAACACAATCAGAGAAAACCTCAACGGCCAAATAATTTGTAATGATGATCTGTGTTGGTCAAAAGAAGGATACAGTTCCGTGACCTGGTTAAACTGGTTGCCAGACTCCTGCTCCTCCCATTAAAACCAATGTAAAACAAGGCTAGCAGCTACTAGACTAATGCAGACACTAAAGCAAACCGAAGACCAAGCTAATGTTTGTAGCTCCTTTCCATTTAAAATAATGTATTTTTGGAGCCAGTGGGCTATCAAAAACATCACTTTCAGCTTGTTTTGGGGTTTGTTAACAAGTAACAAGTTCCAACCACTTCAAATATAAACCTTTGTTGTTACCATTGCACTCATCACAAATTTAGACAAAATACAAATGCTCTCCATCTAAAGGTACTTTTTAAATCTTTGGCAACATTCTGGCTCTTATGCTGTGTTGCCGGGAACTGAGAAATGCCCAGTTTAAACCTCCCAGTCCACACTGGGGGATGCTTGAAAGCTTCACTTGGGAAAAACAACAACAAACATGGCCGCCCACAAGTGAATGTGGCACATTATACAGATTTCTACTACTGGAACTAAAAATCAAAGAATAGTGAGCAAACTGAACAATGCTGAGTTGGAGAGAGGATGCAGAAGGTAGTTTTTCCAGCATCTTCATTGCTCACTATATCCCCATTTATGGTCTTGTCAGCCATTGGCCAAATGGGTGTTCAGAAATCATACTTGAGCTCCCCAGTGGGAGTTCCCATCGGGAGAGCCGTTGGAGAACACTTTTACACATAGAGCACTAAAACTGGGCTAAATACACTAAAATGAACAGCAGTTAATGGGACTTTTCCATAAAATCACCTCTCTAAATTATAATAATTTTTCTACTGTGCACTGGTGAAAATGACCAGACAGTGGTTAAGAAGATCCACATTTCTATGTGCTTAGATGAATGAAATCTGGAACCATTTTGGGGGGAAAAAAAAATTATTTCCACTGGTTATGCAGCTAGTCAGCACCACATAGCCTCAATGCTGGTGGAAATCTTTTGAAAGTTTCATAATTTTACAACCATTGCTTTCAACATCAGCTTATAGTTGTGTCTTAATTATAAATTTTGGGCTGTGTGACAATGAAAGTAATAGTCCAGTTGCTTGTAAATATTTTGAATCAAATGTAGTGATCATTTTATAGCATATAGTCCCATTAACCGCCCTACATTCTGCTCTGTTTGGTACTCCACACTGCCCCCAATGGACAAGAGACTGTTCTGCACTCTTTTTTCTGTCTCATAGCAGTCAATGACTTTGGTTCGGCTTTCTCTCTGTATAGGCTTTGGCTCAGACCCTCTGAAGAGGTACATAAACAAGTGAGTTATTTGGAACTCAGATGCCCCTCCGAGCCTGTTGGTGGCAATAGAGAGACTGAAATTGCCAGGTTTCATCCTCTAGTCAACATGAATATTGTCACCAACGATCCACCAATAGATTTTGCCACTCTGGACCAAACTGCTGACCACACACACACACACACACACACACACACACACACACGCACACACACGCACACACTAATATATGATTCGAAGCCTGTGGATTTGCACTTAGTCATACATCATGCACAGACGTGTGCACAAGCACTCACTATCTCTTCCTCTCTCTCTCCTACACACACACTTAAAAGCTAGCCAGTGGCTAATTTGGAGCTCATTTATCCAGGGTGGATTATGCAGATGATGTGTGTTTATGGAGCAGGCCGGGCCCCGGGCTCAGCGGAGATTGATGCTGTTGCCAATCAGGGCTGTACTTTCTGCATATGTAAATCGTCATCTGAATACCTCTGACTGGGTTTCACACCATGACTCCAAAACAGCCCTAAGCTGCCCCTCCAACATATGCTGTGTCACCTGCTCAAGGCCTTTTTATGAGATGCAAGCCATTACAGTGTATTTGGGCAGCAAGCACATGCCACTTGCGAGGGAGGCTAGAGGACCTTACTCCTTTATTTACCAAGGGTAGGTTTGCTAAGCACTATTGCTCTTTTTTAGCAAAACCCTGCTTTGTAGTCACACAGTTACACACATTCACACCTGGGAGCTGCCCAGTACACACAGTTTACACTGTTGGCCACTGAGCAGCTGCACTGGAGCAGTTAAGTGCCCTTTAGCAAGGGCACTTAAGTCAGCAAGTGAGTATTTTAACCCCCAACTCACTCTCCCCTCTCAGAATTTTCCTGCCGGTCTGAGGGACTGAACCAGCGACTCTCTGGTCACAAACCTGCTTTTCTAGCCTTTTCCCACAGTGGCCCACAAGCACAATGGCAGGGAAGATGGCTTCTTCTGTTTGGAACGTTCTATGTGAATCCAAATGCATATTTTCTAAATATTATTTTGCTGTTTTTTCTTTATTTTACTGTTCATCATTAACATTGGCAGAGAAGCTGGCAGTTATGGGAGAAGAATAACATACAATCCTGTCCTGAGAGGGACTCTTAGTCCACTGACCCGTAGATGGCCCACAAATCCAGATATTTTGTCTCAAACATAGCCGCCTCTGGCTCTGCTTTGTCCGTTTAAGGTGGCATTTTCATCCTTGACTGAGCAGGTAGAGGTGCTGTCCTGTCGAGTGAGGGCAGATTTAATCGAGGCTTTTGTGCCTGGCTGTTGGCCTCGTCTCTGTCTTGTTCACCTTGTAGTGCAGGCTTGTGCGCACGTGGACATGTTACATATCAAGGACAAACAAGGAACATCCTCCATTAGATCTGAAACATAGGACGCTTATTGAGAGACCAAAAAAATTTTTTCAGGAAAGCTTGGGAAATGGAGGGAAAGCGTTCTCTTGTGCTCTCCCCACATTAATGTACTAGACAGGGCTCTGCTGTAGTGCACAGGTCTCAGCCTGCTGACTGATAATTGGCCTCATTGTCAGGATAGAGTACTGGAACGCCTGTTTGAGCATTGGGGAGACGAAGCCAGTCATCCCCCAACATGGCCCAGGTGTCCCATCCAATCCCCGTCTCTCTTTTATGGACCTTTGTCCTCTAATTGGATGTTACACCCCACTTGTCACCTCTGCAGCATGCTTCACTGTGGCCTCACAGGGACCTGTCCAGATAGATGCAGCATCAATGAGCCAAGAAGTCAGATAAAGAACCAAGGGAGAACACAGCTCAAAGCCTCATCTCCCCTTTATTATGGGCGATCATAGACATATCAGATGAAACTGTGAAAATACAGAGAGCACTGAGCATATTTCCATTCACATTTCTTGAATATTAGCCTATATTGAATGGTGGTCAGTTGTTTTGGAAGTGGGGACATGTATCTTTTCTTTTATCTCAGACACATGAAATGTTTTGAGAAACTGGTCCGGAGTCGCATCGCAACAAGCCAAGCCTGCCGTTCACACTCGACCCACACCAGTTTGCATACAGAGCAAACCACTCTACAGAGAATGCCATAGGTACAGCTCTCCACACCACATTAACACATGTGGAACAGTATGGGACACCGGGCTGCTCTTCACAGAATTCATCTCTGCTTTTAATCTATCTAAAAAAAAAAAAAATTGTGAATTTCTCTTGGAGATGAATAAAGTATCTATCTATCTATCTATCTATCTAATACCATCATACCAAGAAGACTGGTCACAAAACTTCTGGACTTGGGACTTTCACAGCACATCTGTTACTGGATCAGAGACTTTCTGACAGACTGCCCTCAGAGAGTTAGAGTGGGACCCCATCATCTCTCCTCAGCACTGAGCCTCAGCATCGGCTCCGTCCAGGGTTGTGTGCTGAGCCCCCTGTTCTATACTCTCTAAACCCACCCATCTGAGCAATGCCATCATTAAGTTTGCAGACGACACAACCGTGGTGGGGCTCATCTCAGAAGGAGATGAGACTGCACACAGGGAGGAGGTCCAGCGGATGTCGGCATGATGTGCAGAGAACAGCCCAATCCTCAACACCTCCAAGACCAAAGAGATGATCATTGACTTCAGGAGAAATAAACCAGACATTCAGCCAATCTGCATAAATGGTGACTGCGTGGAGAGTGTCTCTGACTTCAGGTTCCTGGGCACCCACATCGAGGAGGACCTGACCTGGACTGCAAACACCACTGTGCTTCTGAAAAAGGCTCAAAAGAGACGGTACTTCCTGAGGATCCTCAACTTGGCATCGCTGCTCCATCGAGTCGGTACTGTGCTACGGCATCACGCTGTGGTTTGCCACAGGAAAGGAAAGGAAAGGAAAGGAAAGCCCTCCAGAGGGTCATTGACACTGCCCAGAAACTCACTGGATGCTCTCTTCCCTCTCTTGAGGACATTTACAATGCACACTGCCTCAGGAGAGCCCAAAGCATCCTCAGAGACTCATCTCATCCTGGTCATCATCTGTTTGAACTGCTGCCCTCAGGGAGGCGCTTCAGGACCATCAAGACCAAAACTAACAGACTAAAAAACAGCTTTTACCCCAGAGCCATTATTGCACTAAACACTGCACAAACCTGAACACTTGAACATTCTATAATGACACTACAATGTGCATTATACTGGTTTTGCTGGTGCAATATCCTGTCATGCAATATTCTTAAATGTGAATTTGCATAGTTTATTTATGCAAATTCTATTTTTATTTATTATTTATCTATATTTATTGATTCTTATTATTGCCTTTTATTACTATTTATTATCTATTGCCTTTTTACTCTGCTTTTGGTTACTTGTTGTTTGTCTTTAAATAGCACCAAACCTGAGAGCTTCTACCTCAATTTCATTGTACAATGGCAATAAAGATATTCTGAATTCTGCCAACAGTTATAGCTTTGGAAGCAGGTTGTTTAAAAATAAGCCAGATGATAGCTTTTGATTTTTGCAGTTATGGTACTTTAATTGTTGTTTAAAGCTACTACAAATAACTTTCATTTTGTGTTGATTTTAGCAGCACCTGTGGACAAAAGTGGTAGTGTTCCTTGGGAATGAAGACTTCATTTCCTATGAGCACCACTGTCTCGTGTTAGGGTTAGGGTTAGATTTTTGCTTGCGTGTGCATTTGTTTTGGAAGCAATTGAAAGAAAGACGCAACTTTTTTTAACACTATTTTTCTTTTTTAAACACAGCTGTTTGCAAGATGCATAGCAATGAGGTAATGTATGTATTTGTGGCTATGTAAGATTAGTAATTGCAATATGACCACGGTGAAACAAAGTAAACTTTGTTTTAGTAGCGTTCATACACCTAGGTTACATGTAAGGCTGCATTCTCCACCAAATCCAGCAATGCAGAGGTGTGGACGTGTTTATTTGTGCTTCAGAATGTAACTGCTGTGAAACAATCAGAGAATAACCTTTTATTTATCTGATTCAACTGCTTTGTTCTACCACCACTCGCTCTCTTTGTTCACTCTCTAGCTCACTCCACCACCGCCGGTCGCTCTCTTCATTCACTCTCTAGCTCTGCCACCACTGCTCGCTGGTGCTCTCTCTTTTTCTCTCATCTTTTTTTAAAATGAGTCCGGAAGCCAACAACAAATCTAATTTTACTTACGCTATCAAATGAAGAGAAATGTCTTTGTACTCCCTCACGATACAATGCTACACGTAATGTAAACATAGGCTCTTCCGGTCTGCGTGTCATAAATCGTTTCATCTGATTTGGCAGGGAATCTGACCTGGTGGCAAGCATTTAGAATAACTATATAGAAATAGCCAGTATTCTTGCTGATGGTCTCAGTTGCTTATGTAGGTCATAGAGAGGCGTCAGTTATTAAATTGAGACTGTTTCATAACCAGTTAAAAACAAACTTGTGGTTGTTTTAAATAGCTAGATATCGTTTTTGATGCGCCTACTATAGTGTAATTAGCCTCAAAGAAGACCTTGAGTCCTTTTTGCTGTCTGTGTTCTCATACATTGTATCACATCATTTTACAGATTGCCTAGAGAGCCCACCACAGACAGCAAGTGCTTTGGAGAGGATCCCTTCCCTTTTACCCCCCCTTCAGGCCTCTTGTTTTGTTTTTTTTCTGCAGGCTGGGAGTCGACAGCCTCTCCACAGCCACATTTCAACCCATTTCTCCGCTGCCTTTTCAAAGGCACTGTGATGTTGCACTCACCTGGAGTGAGACGGACAGAGGTTGCAGGCTTTCAAAGCCTAGTTGGCAGGATGGGCGAAAGGAGAAGCCTTGTTTTTCATGGAGAATGTGTAGACAATGTGTTGTCTATTTTGAGGAGAGGGATGGATGGATGTACCAATTGGGTTCCCGCTGTGCTTTAATACCTTCAAAAATAGCTGTGTGAAATGCGCCATTAGCACCGACTGGAGGCATCCACAATAGCCTGTGTGTGTATGTGCATGTGTGTATTTTGCAGTTTTGTAGTGGCTGTTTGTGCTCACTATCTGTCCCACAACATCACAAATTAAGGTGGATGCATTTGTGCAAAGGTGAGATAATGCCAATGTACAGAGACACACTCATACACATCTTGAAATTCTATTCCCTGCTAAAACGCTTTTTATCTGTAGAGGCTATTTACTCTTCAACGAGGGCCCTACTGTTAATAATAGCCGTGGAGAAGTAAGCCATTTGTGCAGGCCCCAGCTCCCTCTCATAATAAATGATGTATTAAGCTTAGGGGAAATCAGAGCTGTGAATATCCCCACCTCTTCCCTGTGCATCTCATAAGTGGATCCCCACTCTATTTTGTTCCCATTATGTCGACAAACCTTATCAGTGTGTTTTCTACAACTATATATTTTTTTATCGCTGCACACCTTGTGTGGTCCATGCTTCTATTCTTGGCTGCATTACACCTCACATCAAGCTGAATTGCATTCTTGACAGATGGATTTGTTTATTCTTTCAGCGCGGATTCATTAGGTTGATGACATGAGGAACGGGAAGTTATGATGGTGACTATTGATGTTAATGGAAATGTTGTACTGTGCCAGATAACGCTGACAGTGCTTTTCAAATGAGTGGATTCCTTTGGAAAAAGGCATGTGAATCAAGTCAAGGGCTTTTCTATTTGCCGCTGAATGACTTGCCTTGTGCACTGCACACCTTGAAAAGACAACGATGTCACTGTAGAAATTAATTCATCTGTACACTCTCTTGCCCTCCTTTTTCTTTCTCTTGCTCATTTTACACAAGTGCACCTTTTAACCCTGAGTTTTGTATGCTGTTTGAGAGTTGCATAAAAGGCCTCATCATTGATAGGGGAAACCTTGCGGGCAGATTATACACTCTTGTACAGTAGAAATGTAGTTCTGCGATACTCCCTAGGGTGATTTCTCTATCCATAACCAAATTTGTAGTCATGGTTCTGTTTCATGAAGCTTCCTCATGAGACCTCTTTATGAGGGAGGAAGGAGGAAGTTTACCTATAGTTACCTATAGTTTCTCTACACCTGGAGAAATCATGATTGTGTGATGCATTAGTAGTTGAGTATGGCAGATTTGAGATTGGATTTTAGGTTTTGATTTCAGCTGTATGTGTTTTTCCTCTTCCTATGCAACACATCCTCATATCTAAATCCCAGAATAGGTCATTTGCCACTCACTCCAAAAACGACATAAGAGCTTTTTCAAAATGACATTTATGAGCGTTTTCACAGACTGGGCTGTTTCTAAAAGCCGTAACACGAATGCGCACAGGCAACTCTCGCTTGGTTGCATTTAAGCATTTAAGCACCTAAAGTTAACTTTGTCAAAGTTAACTTTGTTAACTTTAGGAAATGGTTAAGATTAGGGTTAGGGTTTGGGTTAGGCTTACGTCGATTTAACAAACACGCAGAAAAGAACACAACGCAAACGAAAATGAAACCTGGAAATGGTGTCTTCTTTGACTGGTTTTGTCAGCGTATCATCCATGCTAGCTAACTGTCTTGGTTGTTTCTGAGGGGAATACATTTTCGTCAACACTGTGTCGTGATTGGTCGAATACTCTTCAGGTATGAAGCGTTTTTCCAGTGGAAGATGACAGCTTCCTCTCCTCAAATTTTAACAACACATTGAGCCACTTACACACTCATGCAGACAGTGAGCGTAAAGGCCTATTCATAGTTGCAAATTTTAACAGGCTGAATTACAGACTTATCTGTGGAGCATTCGAAGATTGCGGAGGAGATAACCTGTCTCAAGAGACTAGGGTTATGCTACCTGTAGGCATGGTTTATCTTACGGAGGCCTGAGCTTTTGCTCTGCTCCTGGCCTCTGGCTCAAACAGGGAGGGTATTATGGTTACCTGAGCATAAACACAAGTTTGGTTGTTTTTATTGATTGTATAATTTTAACCACTAAAGCAATATTGCCAATAGTACTGACATTATATAATGTACCAGTTTGTTAGATATTCACAGTAAACCTTATCATCAAGAAACTTGAAGTCATTCTGGTATTATGTAATGGTGCTATGCTACAGTAGATTGATTTCCCTAAAATGCTACACTGCAGTTGTAACAACTGGCTTTACAGTAACTTGCTTTCTATAAGTGGCATCTAGCGGAAGTCAGTTAGTACACAATTTTATGACTAATTTAGCTAAGAAAGTATGGTTATCGCACCATACAAATTTGATTTGTAGTTTTAATCTTTATAATTTATATTTTAATCTTTTAAATTTATAATCTAAAGACTAAGTAAAATTGCCAGACATCAATGGCAAATCTATAAAGAAGACTCGCATTCTCACATTCACACTCACATTCCCCACAATATATTTTATCACATTGTTCAAACAGTAATCAGTCATTCCTTTACCAGAAAAAGTGGGCTGGTTCGGAAATTTGTTGCTGAATGATATTAGATGCAGGGACTTCACAACATTTAGACTGGCTTTATGACTCTACTGCCAAAATAAATGCCTTACAGTTCACTGTTGCTCCAGAATGGTCCAGCCACCGCTGAGCACTATTTTCATGCTTGATGCTCAACGACATGCTCCTTTTCAACCCATTTCTCACAGAATTTTCGCTCCTACCCCACTGATGTATGCTTTTCCT
Source organism: Neoniphon sammara (assembly GCA_900302535.1). Lineage (NCBI taxonomy): Eukaryota > Metazoa > Chordata > Actinopteri > Holocentriformes > Holocentridae > Neoniphon > Neoniphon sammara. Next base: position 6,656 of record OMKZ01051116.1, on the reverse strand, counting down.
TCCTCAAACATCCACTTTCATCCATAGACGGACACCAGGTCGTTAGCTTGGCTAACCCCAATGGAGACGCACTTCAGTTTGATGCCGATGATGATGATGCCCAGAAGAACAGGGTCCCCACTGAGTACCAGCACTGTCACTGTCTCTAAGTGGACACTAAATCACAATTCTCCATTCCAAACCTTCGGCAGCCCTCCCTTCCCCATTCATCAAAGAAAATGAGCCCCGACTTCCTGTGCGCACAATATCCAATGAGTGATGAGTCCGGGAGGTACTTGCTGCACTACGCCGTACCATTCATTCTCATTTAGAGCACACGAGAAGCAACAAATCCCTCAGTCCACCCAAACATCTGGGATAGCCGGGGAGTGGAATAGAGATGTAAGATGAGTAAAGGAAAACCAGTGCTGTACAGAAAAGAGTAGGTGAAGAAAGAAAAAAGGAGCAGTAGAGGACAGGCGTGTGAGTAGAATGAAGGTGAAGAGAGAGGGATGATTACACAGTAACAGGAGGGAAAAAGAGAGGGCAAACCAGATAGTTACAGGTTAGGAAAAAAGGAGGAAAGAGAGGAGACAGAGAAATAGCAGGGACGTAGAGACACAGAAAGGAAATCCATTAAGCATTAGTGAAAGAAATAAACTGTACTGTACAGCAACCTTGTTTGTCCTTTGAGCGCTTTCACTGTCTTTGTTTCCAGCCTCAGCCTTCAGATCCCAGAAACCCCCTAGGGCAAGCCAAGCACTGGGGCCCAGAAACCCACTGCAATCTAAATTCTAAACATTGGCTTTATCTATCCAGCAATAAAGGGCCCATGAAATTGATTTAATGCCGCAGAGGCTTTCCTGGGTGGCGGGCATCTCTGAAAGTGCCGGCAAGGCACTGGCCCCATCTATTCATTAACCTCTACTAATCCCACTTTGTTCATCTCGCTCAGAAAGTCCGCCTGACAGGCCCAACTTCACAGCACTGAGGCCGCCGGGTGATAGATGGAGGAAGGAGTGAAAATGACAAATTTGAGCTCAGAGATTCTTTGAATCTTTTAGTTGATTAAGAACATACTGTATTCTACTTTGCAAAGATGACATGTTGAGGTGCTCAATTAAATCAAATAAAATAAAGATGACAACATACTATACATAATGAATGCAAGGGTAAAGACAAATAAGAAGAAAGAGCGTGATCAGTTAAGATGTCCCTCTGCATATTAATGAAAATGGTTAAATGCTGTCAAACTTAAGGATTGTTTTGGAGTTCAGACAGCTGGGGCACAGGTTTGGGATTTTCTGATTTATATAATTACTGGATGTCACACTGACATTATTAAATATTTGTGCAGGATACTGAAAGAAATCAATCAATAAATTAAGGATAATTAGACAATGAAAAAAATGCATCACTGAACCACAGTGAACATACTGCAATTATTAGATGAGGGTCATCTAACAGCAGGTGAATCCTATGATTATGGGAATAAAGCCCACCCCTGACCCTCCCAACCCTACAATTTGCAACTGAAAATAGTTTAAATTGATAGTGAATTCCCTTAAATTTATGCAGGGTTCCTATTGGTCATGGAATTTCTGGAAATTCATGGAATTTTGAAAAGTCTATTCCAGACAGGGAAATTCAGGAGATTTAATACATTTTTCGAATAAGTCATGGAATGTCATGGAATTTTGTCCACCTTCATTTTAAAAAATAAGTAACTAGTTATTCGCCAAATATGTTCACCTCCCCCTCCAAATAAAACAGAACAATGAACTTTAATAAGACCTCTTTTAAATTTTGATCAAGGGAAAAAAATGAGATGGTACCTTTATATAGGTCATGGAAATTCAGTGTTTTAGTCCTTTTAAAGTCATGGAAAAGTCAGGGGATTTTACATGTGACATAGTGTGGGACGCCTGTTTATGGCACTGGGTGCTTTTCAGGAGTCTGCCACTTATGAGCAGTGCCTTGGCTCATAGGGCCACTAGATTTTACAGGCTGTACAGGGTGTTTTTGTAATTTTGTGTTTATAACTCAGCCACCGTGTGCATATAACATCTGTACCTTTGTCATAATAACATGTATAGTTTATGAGTTATAAAATACCTGGGAGTCAGTGAAGCCCCATCCACTACCATTTTAGTTATAACTCAGCCATGCGATACAGTAGAAACAGCAATCAAATTTCAACATGACATGCTGTTAAAATGTGCATAAGCTCATAATGATTATGTGAAGATTATGAGTTATAAAATACATTGAAGACATGAAGCCATATCCACTACCATTGTATTTATAACTCAGCCACTGTATACAGTGGAAACTCCAGTCTTTGAGTTTATATAATGGTAGCTTAAGCAGTTTATGAGTTGTAGAATGTCGTAGTCAATTGACTACTTCTTTTTACTGTTTAACTATGCAAATGCTTATAATATTAACTACTGTAAAACATTTGTACAATGTCAAACTAATCAGCTTGGTCTTCACACATTTCTTCAGAAAGTGCTCCTTTTCTTGTTCGAAGTGGTTGTGTGTTTGCACTTCTTGGCCACCATAACTTAACCCAGGTGACTTCTTAACATAGCCCCTCAGGACAGAGCATTCACATTTTTTTCCTGTTATGTTCCATGCCTCATTTCCATCCACCTCCCTTCTCTTTTGCTCATTTGCCATTTTCTCATTTTACTCTCCTTTTGTACCAATTTCCCCAAACTCGCTGAAGTAACTGCCAAACTACCACATCCTTAAAAGGAACTGAGTACCATAGTAAAGCATTACTTATTTGACCTCATTTGCAAGACCTGCTGGTCAAAGCAAGCATCATAACTGCAGTTTGTCATATAATGGAATCACTTCATTCAATGCCGTGTACTCCCTAACAGTTCACATTTCATCTTTAATCTTGCCATCAGAATTAGAAGTGTTAATTATTAGCACCAAATAATAAGGGGTTTCAGGTGGCTTCAGTATATTAGGGAAAGTCTTTGTTCAATATGTGGAGAGACAGGGAAGTGCTGCAACAGACAGGGCTCATTACATGTCATTCCTCCTATCTGAGTGCAGCCATCTGGCATTGTCGCCACTCCATTGTGACATCCTCTGTCTTCAATAGCCAAAGACATCTCCATGTGTTCAATTCAGAACAAGATAGTTTGTAATTACAATTATATCATGATAAGCACTACAAGCCTACCTGTCATTACACCTTCCTATGATGATATTTAATTTTGATTGTCCTTTTGGACCGTGAGTAGATCAAAACGTATTGTTTGAGTTCTTCATGAGGCACAGTGTAGTTGTCAGCACTGGATCAGGCATGCACAGGCATGTGATTATTTTGGTAGCACTTTACATTATGGCTCAGTAACATGGTAATAGTAGAGATAGAGAGAAGTTTATTCATCCCTGCAGGGAAATTCTTTTGTTACAGCAGAAGAGTATTAGGGTAATAGTGGCGTAATAAAGTGGTAATAATTGAGTAATACCATGTAATTACAGAAGTAATAACCCAGTAATAGCTTGATATTAACAATGGGTATATCTGGGTAATTATGGTAATTATTAGACTCAAATTTTTGTAACAGGGTAATAAGGGGCCAAACACAAAGGGTAATAATGGGGAAACACATTTAAAGGTAGTCACAAGAGAAAACTATTTAGTAATAGTATAGTAATGTTTTGGTAACAATATGGGAACCTGTTAACAATAAAATGGTTAAATGAGTGCAATATTTAGATAAAAATGGTAATATAGTGACATTAATGTTAATAATGAGGCAATATAGGTTGATGTTTTCATAATATTCTAGGCTACTGTCAGTGTAATCAAAATCACATGAAAATTCTTGGAAGTCAAAACTGGTAATTACCATATTATAATGCTGAAATTCATCCTCCCTTATGTTCAGGAACATTCCCTTTTGTTTCAAGGTAATACTGTACAAATTATATGTTTAATACTGTGACTTGTTATCTGGAAACACTTGTGGTAGTTTCTGTGTAATAACCATGAATCAGGGCCGCAAAATGCTAGACTACCCTTTTCTATTTAATTTCATGGTAATATTAGATTAAACCAAACATCAATTGGCATAGTGATTACCTGGGAACACTTGTGGTAGTATCTGTGTAATAAAAAAGTAGGTAGCTCATATGCACAGCCAAGTGACAGTACAGTTCTATTTTTAATTCCATCTTGCAGGCACATAGGATCGTTGCTACTTGTGTTGTGCTATGTTAACACCATTGTTGCTCAACTCCCATGGTATCATTGCCCAGTCTCTGAGGCTAGCATTAGCATTAGCAAAAGCGCTAGCTTGATAAGCTGGCATCAGCTAGCAGCTAAATAATTTCAGCTGCCTTTACAATGCATTGTAACATTAGCCATAAACAGTTAACCATAAACAGCCAGATATTGTTTAACTTAAGCTCATTTATTGAAATATTTTTGGATTACTAGTGCTTTGTATGCTTTCCTGCCTCTGTTACCACTTTATGTGATAGGTGCATCTGCCGGACAAGTTGCTCGGCCTCCCAGTGGGAGCCTGCCACCATGCCACAAACTCCAGTGCTCCATCATTCAAGTGTGCAGTCCAGGTGTTGACTGCATAATTGTCTGCTGCTGCCTTTGTCAAATCCAGGGTTAATTCCACATAGATTATGAGCGCAAATTGCCCGAAAGGCACAGGCCAGAGCATGCTGCGGCTTTCATGTACTTAAATTGGGCCTTGGGTGTTTAGAACAGCAAATGTAAAAGCTTTCATGAACTTGGCAAAACTTCAGTCACTACTGTGTTGTATCAGTTGTTGATAGAAAGTAGCAAAATGGACGTTTATTTTAATAAGTTGGAATCTTTATTGTCCCCGTAGGGAAATTGCTTTTCAGTGTGTAAAACTGAGTTTTTGAAACTGCTGCAGATTATTACTTTAAGCTGCATGCAGTTGTCCAGTTCAGTGTTGACATACTAAAACATTCATTTCATAAATTACCCAGCCCTCCTCTCTCTTCCTCCCCAATCTTACCCAACTTCGCTTGCTTCACTGAAGTGGGGATGGTCTCTCACAATGACTGAAGGTGCAAATGACTCCCCAAAGCATAAACCTCAAAGGTAGAAAATTGCCAGCTGATGAGCTCTCCTGGATTTCATGACCCCCCATGCCTCCTCCTTCACCCACTTGCACATGTTTGTATTGGGCTGTTGCTGTATTGCTATTTTTATTTCTGTTGCAAGGCAAATTTTCCTAGACAGGACAATAATGAGGTCCTAACTTCTTCACTCCTTCTCTTTATCCATATCATTGGTGTGAGGTAGGGGGTTCAGAGCAGTCGAGATAAGTGTTTTGAGTAGTCAAGATAAGTGTAAAAAGTGTGACAATATGTTGAAATTTCCGTATTGACTACACCATTCTATGTTGTGAGCGCTCTAGCTCTAGCTTTCCAAGTTAACCCCTGTGAGCTTCATGTGTTGGTCATCCTTAATGCACTTGGACAGTATTACAAATTACACTTCTAATCATTATTTGTAGGAAGTGTGCTGTTGGAAAGTACCAACTTAACTAGTACTAACTTAGCTAAAAGATGCAAAAAATACCATACCAGAGTTTTTGCATCTTTTAGCTCGTTCACTGCAGTTAATGTACACTTAGCACACTATAGATAGATTGATAGATATTCATTTCACTTTATAAATGGAAATGATAGGTATAGATGTGCAGATTTGCAGATGAACAAACTCTATACAGAAAAAGTACAATGCAGTCGGGAGGCAATCAGTGTAATTAAAAAAATCCCAACATCGTAATTACATGCATCAATCAAGGAGGTCAAAGTCCAGTGAGCAGACAGATGGATGGATCACTCCATCGTCGTTTCCCAAATTCTTATTGTGATAAGGGAATACCCAGAAGGTCATGGGTTTGATTCCAGTGCCTTTTTGTGTACCAGGATGGTATCCAGCGGCCTCCCACCTCGGCATGGATTAAGTGGGTACAGAAAAAGAATGAATTAATGAATCCTACCATCCCTGTCTTAATCTCCAGGCTTTCCAGCGACAGCGTACGGACCGGTGGCGGCGGCAGCAGTAGCAGCAGCTCGTGGCTCAGGTAGGGGGACCCGTGGAAGAGGCGGCGGCTACACGGCATACGGGCAGAACGCAGGGGCAGGTAAACGCTCTGTCGGTATTCTGTGTGGCCTGACGCTCTCTCCATGCTGTTTCTCACTTCTCTAGCTTGCCTTGCTCTTCCTAAACTCCCCGCCTTACACTCACACACACTAACATACTAATACATGCCTTAGACATACACACTCCATTATAAGTGAAGACAGAGGGTGGATTTTAAAGTTTCCTCTCTATCCTCACTTTGGCTACAGTAAGGAGACAACATCATCAAGGTAGCATCCATAGGTGGTAATTGTCTGAAGAGCTAATGTACCTGCCAGCTCTGTATACTATAGAGGGATTATGATTATTATAATGTCTAAGAGGGATTTGGCTTGAGTTTTCTTATGTTGGTAAGCACTGAAGCACTTGACATTGTATGTTGCTCGGCCTTTGTAAGTTACATTTAAACCTAATTTTCACAAACCAAACATTACTCAGGCTTAATTATTGTCAAAATAATGCAGTGTTGAATAAAAATATTTCTGACAGCTTTTTAACTTGTAAGAAA
>OMKZ01051115.1:0-29551 GCA_900302535.1 Neoniphon sammara | reverse complement strand
TGTGTGTGTGTGTGTGTGTGTGTGTGTGTGTGTGTGTACATGCGTGTGTGCATCTGAGTTCGTGCGTGTGTACACACACTGCCAATCTGACACACAGAGAAAATGAGAGCCTACCACACAGACCACACTGCTTCATGCAGCAAGTCATCTTGGTCAGTTTACAAATCTGCTGCATTCCAACTCATCCAACCGGCCCACTGGATTCCTCCCAGTTCTCCCGATGGGCCAATTCGCACTGTGTGAACCACTGCAGTCTTCCACAGACAGATCTATCTTCTCACTTCTGCTTTTGCTTGGTTTTAGTGCTGTGCAAGCGCACCACATTGAGTCTGACAGAGCCTGCCATTGTATAACTAAAAGTGAAACTTAGAACTGTACAGTACGTTCCAAACTGCTTGCTTATGTTTGTGAGTGTTTGACAGTAAGTTGATACTTTATGTCATAAGAAAGGTCTAACATTGGATGTCAGATAAGCAGTGGGGTGAACACAGTGCCTTGCATATACTGTCTCCTCTCAGCAGTTTGCCTGAACTCCCCATGTATCCTAATTGGCAAGAGTCACTTAAAGAGCCAAGGCTATACTTCCCTGTCCCAAGCAATGTTTAGTTGTGGCCACTAGGAGGCTGCAGGAGGTTAGCTCTGAAAAGTCAGTAAGTCAGTATGTGACATTCAAGTTTCTACGCCCTTCTTCAGCTAGTGGGGGTCCGGCAATTAATTCATAGACAACCGTGACAGGTCATGGCATATTGGAATTAAATCACAGGCAAGCTCAGCCACCTTGTCACTTCACAACAAGAAGTGGTGCTGATATAACTACACTGCTGAGTTTGATCTTATGGACTGTCTGTTTCAAAATCTTGTAGAGACATAGGGTCCTATTTTCATGTGCATTGGCCCATGACAATAGCATGGTTAAATAGCACGGTTAAATGCCCACGGTGCATAGGGTGTGGCATTTTTGTGACAGATGTGGCTGCTGCATTTGGGACTGGGGTGGGATTGAGTGGGAATGAATATATTATCAGTGGGTGTGCTAGCAGCTGGGATTAAGTTAACGAATCAGTTATCCTCTCTTCCTTCCCTTTAAGGAGAGTTTGCACAGGCACAGTGCCATTTTTGTGATGAGTGAGTGTGTGTGTATGTGTGTGTGTGTGCGCGCGCGCGCGCGAGAGAGAGAGAGAGAGAGAGAGAGAGAGAGAGAATGGGCCCTAATTGAGTGCAGTTAAATACCTAGCCTAGCACACAGGGAGTGTGATGGCACATTTTTGGTATTTTTGTGACAAGATGCACCTGCCGCGTTTGGGATCGGGATAAATTTATTATCAGTGGTAGTGTTAGAGGCTGGGGTTGACTTAACCAATCACTTCTCCTCTTATCCTTCCCTTTAAGGAGAGTTTGCACCAGTCTTGGCGCGGTGCAGACTGATCACTCGAGTGAGAAAGAGCAAGAGAAAGAGAGAGAGAGAGAGTGAGAGAGTAATGCTGAAAATTTCTCCCCCTTTCTTGTCTCAGTCCTCTGTAAATGAATATACGGACAAATTAATTTCAAAGAATTAAATGTCATTATGCTTTTTCTGGTCTAAATATAACGAACAACATACTACTATTGCTTATTTCCAAGCCACTATTATGCTTTTCAAGTGTTATGACATAAAATGTATCAAAGCTAAGTGATGTCTGTTTGTATCAGCACTATTTGCAACCTTAATAATATTTACCTCTATTATGTTCAAGACAGTATTTTGTAGAACTGCAGGGAATACAATGGAAACACCAACACTTTCCCTGCCCTTGAACACAGTGCAGTTAACCTATCACTGAGTTCTTAGTTAAGGATAAATTTATGTCGATATGATTTCATTATTATTTGTGCACAATGACGCACAGCAGTTTTGTTCTTATGATCATTTAACGGCTGCATCAACAAGATACTGTTCTTTTCTATCGTTCACATCAAAGCGAACACATAGCACACATTTTTTCTGTGGTTTCACAGATGTGTAGTTGGACCCGCCTCCACAGACTAGAGTGATGAAAATAACATGCAACCTAGGTGCACTGTGGCGTTAACCTGGACCGAGCATCATTTTAATCAAAGTAAGACCAGACAGACTTAAAGTGACATCAACATCAAAGACCAGTATATCATGCCAGCTCTTTACAAGACAGAACAGCATCTGGATCCAGAATCCAGGATACAAAGGCAAAGATACAAAACTCAAGTAAGACCTTGTTCAGTTAATACAGTGAAAAGATGACTGACCTTTGCAGGAGAGATGCACTTTCCAAACCATTTCCTCAAGGAGAAAACATGTCTATACATCTGGTACAGAACAAAATTACACTGTTGAAAACTGGAAGAAAGTCTTGTGAAGTGACGAATAAATGGCTAATCTTTACAGTTGCAATCTGAGAGTGTGAGAGGTTTCTGGCAGGACAATGCACTGAAATGAAACTATGCCTATCTGAAGTACAAGGAAGATCAACAAATGCTTATTTGCCATGAAGCTTGCATGGCTTTCCATCCACATTCACCAGACCTCAACCCTAGTGAACATCCAAATCGAAACTTATTGTACAAACCGAAACATACTGTAACCTCACAAGACACTCTCTGGGATGCTCTAAAAGAGAACTGGAGTAATATGGATTCTCAGCATCTGCAAAAACCTGTTGAACTGCTGCGGACATAGCTAATATGGGGAAAATTTGACTTTAAGTAAATACTAACACACTTCTTTCTTCTATAAATGGAAAAAGGTTATGTTGGATACTTGGAGGATACCGAAATTGTGAGCAAAGATTAAAAAAGATGTAGTTTACTTACTTTTAATCCAATATGGATGAAAATACCCTCAAAGTAAATCTGACAATCTGTATTTAAATCCCATATCCTCTGTGGCACTTATTATCATAAGTAATGAAATTATGGAGGCAAAGCATTAAAATGTATCATTGTCCCAAAATATAGGGATCACACTATATGAAGCTGTTTTGTGTTCTTAAAAACTCAGTTTTCAGCTTGTAGTTAAGACACCGCCGTGTTGAACAAGACTCAAACACACAGCCACAAAACCAACAGTCCTTCCTTTCAAGATTCTAGGTGGGTGAGAAAAGCATAATGCTTTTCACAGGTTTACCAGACTATAACACTTAAAGCTGTTAATGAACAGCACCTTGCTATTAGATTTAATGTGTTACTTTCCCTCCTACTACAGTTACACTGTATAAAACTATGAACAGAGACCTGGCTCAATATCCTCACTACAACCAGAAGACCTGGGGAAGGCACAGATAATAACAAAAATATAAAACTTGCTGCATGTAAATCATAGTGAGCACTTTAAACAGTTCTCTACACTATTAACTATAGAAATGTTATACCATGGTCTGGGTGAGTATTCTGATTGGCTGGAGGGTGTATATTAAAATCATGTAATGCACATGTAGTCTGGCTCAAGTTTAACCACTCCTCTAAATTAATTCATGTCTCAGTGACATCACCATTTCCTTGCAGCCGCCATACTGATGACCACTTTCCACTGTGCATCAGCAGGAGAGCGATAGCAGAGGATTTAAAAACAGAACAAAGATATACTGAGAAAACAACAATTGGTCGTGACCGCTGCTTAGTGCCAGGTAGTTTCTACACTGATATAAAATCAGCCAAGCCATCGCCAAGTTTAACCTTTTTTTTTTTTCTGATATATGTGTATATTATCTACACAATCCACCCCATATACCGGCGAAAGCCTGAAGACATTTCAAATTACTGATGCTTACCGCTATGTCATCACTGGATGGATAAGCGAGGTGTTTCTGTCATGACAGGTAAGCTAATACAAGGCTACGTTACTGCACAGAAAAAACACATTAGCATTAACGTTGGGGTACGTTAGACGTTGCTGTGGCCACCTTGAAGTCTGGAAATGCATGACCACTCTTGGTACCACCTTTGGCTCGCCATTGCCCTGAATGTGTTGGACTTGAACGAGCTGTAGGTTTAGGGCAAGAGTAACATAGTCTCACTCTCTCTTTCTATCTAATATGTCTTCTCTCACCCAGATGCACTATCAATTTTTATTTGAATTCACAACACAACTGGCTCTCAAGGTACCAAAACTTGGCACCGATTTAGCTAACATGACTAGGCACTCAGTAGTACCAGTCTAATTTGATCAGTGCCCTTAACAAGTACCAAGTTCAGTACCCTATCCTACTGTCAACTGATTCTTTAAAATATATATGTTATGTTATTCATTACAGTTGTTGTTGTTTTTTTCAGATCAGTCGGTAGGTAATTCATTATATTAACACTTATTTCATTCACTAGACCACCATCCCTGCTCACTCTATCTGCACCTGCACCTTTATGAATACCCCCACCACTTCCCCCTCATGCATCCAAGCCAGTAGCCACACTGAAAATGCTCATGGAAGAGAGTGCTGATAGTGAATCTGAAACACGAAGCCATAAGGTTTTCCATGCACATTTGCTTCACATTTCTTAACCTTCCTCTTCAAACCCAGTTTCGTGAAACCACACAGTTGCAGTCTATTCAGACTTAGCTGGTGATAATCAGAGCCATTATATCTTAAAGCTCTACATTTAAATCATTTTAAAATGATATACCCTGAGTTCAGAGAGCAGTAATGTTCTAAAGCCACTGTCACTGTTATTAAGACACCATGGCATAAACTGTTACAGCTTGTGTGTGACGACAGACCTCCCTTCATCTCGTTTAAATTAGCTTTATTGGCGATATACGCAAGAGATGTGCTACCAAAGCATTAGGCTAACACAAAGCGTGATGTGCAATTACACCATATCATTTTCTCTTCATTTCCCCTCTTCTCCCAGAAATGGGAGGTACGGGAGACTGGGGTAAGATGAGCCGATTTTTACTCAGTGTTATCTTAGCAAGGAAATTATAGAACTAAAACAAATGTGTCCACCCATATTTCAGAACGTTCACTCTCAAATGATCTGGCGTAATGCAGCTACTTGAAAGAAGAATGGCAATGCAACTTCTTAAAAACATGGTCCCTTGGCTCAGTTTGCCCCAAGTTTGGGGTAAATTGGTCCTTGCAAGTGGGTCAATTGAGCCGCTTGGGGGGAAACTGAGTCACTGAATTATTCATGTTGGAGTCTGGATAATATACAAATAAACCATTTCTATGTCAATTGAATTTGAAGGCAATGTTTTCACTTTAAACATCTTCATTAAAACTATTATTTGGCTTTTTTCCCCCATAAGTTTCTCTCATAAGTGAAGAACAGTTTTAAAATGCTCTTGCAAACCAAAGTACAAGCCTGAGTTAAATGCGCTGCATAAAAAGTTCCTTCATCATCTTTGGGTTTTGGTTGTCTACCATCCCTGACAACCTTTAAGTCAAAACAAAGTCTTTCTTTGGATGATACCATTAAGTACGATGCCCATCACAGTGAGTGTATAGTCTGATGTTCAACAGAATGTTGAACATCAAAGTTTTTGTTTAGGAGTGTGAAGGATAAGTTATTCTTTCTGGGGTTTAGTCTTTAAAAAAGGAAAGTGACACTTACTGTGTTTTATTGAGTATTTACATTGTTCTTTACATTGTCTGTACTTATGTCAGTTTCTAATGAAGACACAGTTGCATAGATGGGATTGCACAGATGATATAGATGAACATAGCTACACTCAGCACACACTACCAGACTTCATCAATAAAGGGTTTCCATAGCTTCATCTTGAAGTTTGCTCCAAAGAATGTGGTCTTTATATACATGTTGATGTTATGCAGATTAAATACATTATTTTTAGAATGGCTGCTTAAGCTGTGCTCACACACACTCTAACACATGCACCCACTCAGAATGTGCTTCGAAAGCAACACCTCTTGCTTCATTTTACTTACTTGCTTGTTAGGTTTTCAGATTACTTTTAGCTTAGCCCAGAATGTCAATGGGGATGTCCAGGGAAGATCCAGCAGCCAAAATATGATAGAGGGAAGCACTCAAACCTGTATATGAAGGTGGACCCCAATAACATTTGGATCAAACACTTTTTGTTTTCCAGCTTCTTGAATCATTTAGCACCCAACAAAGTCAGAAACAGTAAAGTGCATAGGAGTGTATTGCCTCACACTTTGTTTACACTGCCATCTTGGTTCATTGAGAACTCAGAGGACATGCACCAACTACTGCTAGAGGCAAACACTAGAAAGAGAAAATGGACATTGTTGGATATTGAAAATGGACATTATTGGATTTACACATTGAAAGCAAAAGACTTTGATGCTTGTGAGACGCCCGTTGTCAGTTATGAATAATTATTCAGTTCGCCAAACATTACAGATAGCTCTGAAACAAATGAAATCAACTAAAAGCCTGAACGGTAACGATTTCGTTCTGGCAGGGTTCAAGAAAGGCAGAGGAAGCAATTCACAGGTACGTACAGGTATAAATCTGATGCTATATCTTATCTGGTTTGTGTAATGTTAACATTAATAATATGTTGCTCTGTACTGTAACATGAATCCCTGTACTGTACTGGATAGCACTGTAGGCTACGTCTTGTTATCATTACCAGTTCAAGACACCTATGCACACTGTATGTGCCTTCAGTACACATTTGAAGCATCAGTTGTTTACATTTTGAGTGCTACGTTACATGTGAGTAAAGTAATTGTCATTTGACATGTACCAGAGGGGACACTATGAACCAACATGGAGGACTGGCCTTGGCTCATGTGTGTGACATCATGTGTAACCCTCCTATAGCCTACCACTGATGGGCAACTGTGTGCTGTGGAGTTCCAACAGTCTGCAGGTTTTCATTCTGAGCAATCACTTAACCAGGGCCCCTTTTTTTTTCAAAACTTCTGCTTGATCAGAATTGTCTGGATAATCAAATCTCCTTTTTTGCAACCCAGGATCAGAATGAGCTTAGCAATTAAAGGTATGATTGGATCCAAATCCTAAAGTTCAGAATTTCTTTTATCAGTTTTGAAAAACTCAATTTTCAGATTTTATCCAAACTGATTACTATTATGCTATCAGATATAATAATAAAAAAAAAGATAAAAAGAAATGACTTTTTTCCCAACTGAAAAGAAAAAGGCTGCTTATAGGCTGCTTAGCAGCCTGTAATTTATAATTTGGCCACCTTTTCTGATATCATTTTCTGGTATCATTATCATATCATATCATTAGAGAAGCAGTCTATGCTCATTACCTGCACAGATGAAGGATACACTCTGATGTAATAGCTTACAATGTCTGCATGGGGTAATGCTCATTATCTGAGTGAATGGCATATTTCTGTTCTGCAGATCTTACAGATGCCGTTTGTGCTACATATGTAAAACAACTTTGAATCTGTACAATCTATACATAAAATGTGTGCTTTTACTATTAATCAATAAAATAGTCACACTCTTGATAATAATAGTGTCTTAGGAGGCCTGATGAAGGTTCTGATGCTTGTGATATTTAAAGTCATGGACATTATGGAGAAGGGAGCATCGATTTTATTGATTTTTCAGTGTAACTATCTTGTAGTCTGCACCTCATTTGGTGTGCATCCTTTTCTGCACTTTGCTTTTGTAATCAAAAACATGTTTGATGTGGTATTCTTTGTAACATGATGGATACGTGACTTTCTTGTATATTATTGTACTCGATATTACTCCAGTGACTGCACTGATTACATCTAAAGGAAATGAGTGCTTTAGGATGTAACCCATTTGTCTGGGAGCAGCTGGGAGGTGTGTATGATCAGTTTATCTAGGAGGATGGGGTATCTCCTAAAAATAATCATAGGAAGTTCAAGGAAAACAACATGTAGTGAAGCATCACTTTAAGTAATGCCCCAATTCCTTTTGATGATCTGTCTTATGTGTTCTTCTTCTGTGCTGTACCACATAACATTAACCTCTATCTGGTGTTTGTCAGGGAGCCCTCCTTTCTAGTAGTCTATTTCGATCAACTTGCTTGGCTCTTATAAAATCATTTTTGAGAACTGTACTTTTACAACTCTAGTTTAGAAAGCAAGATTCCATCTGCTTGGATTTGACATCAAACTCATTCTCCTGATCACAAATTTTACATATGCTGAAATTGGCCAAGTGAAGTGTTTTTCACCCAATTTGGGTGAAACTATCTGCATATGGAATAGTATTCCTAAAAATTGATGTACTGTATGTAAGAAACCCTGATAAGGGTCTGATATCCAGATCTAAAAAGTGCATACTATTTTTTCTGTGTTCCAATGATAATTTAATATTGCGATGAATGAGATGCTCAGGCTCAGAGCCTGACCACACAACACAGACATCATCAGTAAAGCCTTCCACCAGGTGGTGTGCTCAACAAACCTGTTATTACGGTGATTCAACACAAAATCCTCTTTCCATTTTCCCTAGGTAAAGACCAGCATATACAGGACTAAAGCAATCTAAAACTCCATCCTGAAAGATAGTCTTATTAAGAGTCCACAGTGTGAGTAATACTATGAGTTCAGTATAATATGGTTTAACTACAAGATAGTTAAACTGAAAAATCTGAAATGAGTTGCTCCTAAGACCCGGAAATGTTAAATAGTTGCATACAGAAACTTTGCCTACCTAGGGTAGCAAAATAAATAAAATTTTATTTAAAATGTCGGTATGCTAATGGCTTATTTTTTAAAGAACATCTTTAGTGTTTTGAACATAAGCTGGGAGTCAAGCTAAAATGCATTATGAAATAATCAACATATTTTGATATGGCTCAGTAAGTCATTACCTCATTACATACCTGATATCACTGGTCTATCAAGAGGGCAGGTAAATAATTTGATATATTATGGGATTCTACCAGCTTAACGAAACCATCCACCACATCTTGAAGCAAGTGGCATGTGACACATGCTGTACTCAATAACAGCAAATGCACCATTGTTGCTGTTAGCTATACACATCATAATTGATCAGTTTGATCAATCAGGCAAACATGTTTACAATTGAATAGAATTTCCAATGAATTTGTTAATTTTTTCAAAATGTGCTTATTGTCAGTAGGCTCACAAATGAGTTGAAACAAATTTTGTTGTTAATAAGAATAAAACCTTTGATGTAGAAACCTCTTCAGCTTATATCAATCCATGCATTCATCCAATCTGCATACCCCCAGTGCATGCTGGGGGATTGAGCCTATCTATCCATATTTCAAACTTCATAGATTTTGATTGTAAATTATGAAGAATTTAATGAAGAATTAATTTAAAAAAATGTTTGTAAGTAGACTTGAAAAATAAAATGTGATTGTATACATGTTTCATGAATGAGGCCTATTGACTCCCATTCATAAAAGGAATAGTGTACAGTCTGTTGAACAGTGTTTTCAGTGAAAAGGGCAGTGGTCTGAAATGAGATAAATTTCTTTGCTTTTATACTGTGTGACTGAATCTTCAAGTTCAGGAAGACACCTTAAAATGAACTCTTCTACTTCTACGACTTCTACTGCCAGGAAAATAGAACGTCTCTCATGGTGACCTCTTGCTGACCTAGTGTTTGTAAATAAATTTTTCACCCAAAAAACTTTAGCAAATTTTGAATAATCTGGCTCCTCCACCTATCCCATTAAATTAAACCATATTTTTCTCCCTAATTACCTGTTGGTTTACCCTTTTGAATGATCCCTCCCCATGTTAAGCTACGTCCTGCCCCAATATTGATCAGCGTGTTTGTCTGTCTGTCCATTCAACAGTTAACTCCATGGGAACATATCATGAAATCTATTGGGCAGATTGCCATAAAATTTGGTTAGCGCTTTCATGCTACCTAAATGAACCTCAGTATCCTACCATGTGTGTTCTCCCTGTATACATCAAGCCAGAAGGACACCAGAGGCAGCAGAGGGCCCACGCTTGCTAAGAGCAAGATCCACAGTTAAAAGAAGCCCTGTGTTTAAGGATCAGTGTGCAAAAGTGCTGAGAGTCAAGTTAAGTGAGGACCATTTAGACTTAACTGACAAAAACCTAAACTGTCAAATTATGGGTTTATTCCACATTTTGTCAGTTGAGTCTCACTGGTGCTCACTTAACTTGACCCTCAGCAATTTTGCATAGTGCCCCTTTAAAGCTAAAGGAGATAATGTGGGTGAAAAAATATGCATTGCTCAAAGTGTCAGTGAGGGACAATGTTGGGGAAATATAATCTATATAAAGTATAATACAATCCTTTGTCTCAAAAATGAATAGTTTTATATTGATTCAGCAAAACAGAAACACAGACCATAAGAAAATCTTAACATGAAATCATTTCAATTCCAAATGAGGACACAGAGGAATGGAAATCAATTTGTTTCATGTTACAAGTTAAAAAAAACATCTGCACCTGTGGAAAGATGAGGGTATGAAATACATCACTGCTTTGTGGTGTATGGGACTGTATGGCGCCAAGGAGCTGTCCCCTGTTGCTTCAATCATACTGCAGTGCAGATGTCACTCTTATCTGCAGCATAAGAGCCAAACTTTCTTTCAGGTAGCATTGTGAGATGTGAAACTGGCAAATGTGCTGGTGTCTATGAGACAATAAGGATAATTTCACAAAAAAGTTTAAGTGGACCCTCAACAAAGTGTAAAAGACCGAATCAGATGCTGAACATTTAGTCTGTTTTGTAGTTTGTAGTTATAGTTGGTATATTTCATAATGTCAAACCAGCCTATTATATGTTTCTGTTATTCTGTGCTATAATGCATTGTCATCTGTTCAAGATAAAGTAGATTATTTCCACTTCTGCTTCTGTCTCCTCCAGCTGAGCAAGTCCAAGTCATGTAAGAGATTTCTTCCTGAATCTCCTCTATTTTGTTTCCCTCATTACTTTACCACTGTCTAAACAAAGAGGACATGTCTTGAAGGTGAGTGGACAAAAACTCCAAACTTACTGAAACTTTGGTAAAAGTTATCAAGCTTTACTTTCCCTGTTGTGACCTTATCTATAATAATAATAATAATAATAATAATAATAAGATTCAATGATTTTATAGTTGCTTTACCACTCAAACTACCCATTAACATTAATTCCCATTTATTAATTCACAATATTGCTGTTTGGGAAATAGTGCAATTATAGTTCAATTCATTCAGCAATATATTTTTTATATGCATACTTGAATATACAAAACTTACTGTTGACAAATACCAGGTGTTGATTTGATTACATTGACAAGAAAAGCTATGGAAGGCAAGACAGTGTGTACTGCCTCCAAGTGGACGGACTTTGGAATAACCAAGAGACTAAGAGGAGCGAGATTTGAGAGGTTCAGAATTTAAAGTGACATATTGACATCCTTATAAAGGGTTTCACATGTTGTCATCAAGACCACCGCAGCTGAGACAAAGACAAGACCAAAGTTTGATCTAGTTGAGACTGAGCCAAGATCTGTGCATCTCTTCAGCTGTCTCATTCTCAAACTGAACTACCTATTGTAATGTTCAAACTGGCAAGAGTTTTCTTCTTTTATTTGTACACATCTCTAAGTTAGTTTTACTTCATTTACACAAATGAAAAACCTAAAAAACAAACAAACAAACAAAACAAAACAAAAAAAAATGAAAACAGCACTAACACACTCTGAGTTTATTTGATCCACATGAACATAATATGAACATGATTCTGCTGTGATGTATTTGAGAACTGACAGTGATCATTGTAAAATCTTACCATCTAGAGTGGTGTTAGCATTTGGGAAGTTGTATGTATTACAGCTGCATAAATTGACATTACAGGTATTAAATGAGCAAAATGACCCCTTGGAATGTGTTGTCATTGTAGGTCCATTTCCACTTTGGATCTACTAGTCAGCTTGTTGTTGTTGTTGTTGTGGATTAATGCAACTTTATTAAAATAAGTAAGAATTAACCAAAATGTGAATTTGACTTATAAACTAAATCATTTTTCATTAAAAGCAATGTAAATTCACTCAACACATGATACATACCTTATAGGCAAAAACCAATAACAGTGTATCCAGCATATAACTTTTGTATAAAATGTAAATGGTTACAACTCACTTAACTCTATTATCACTTATACTAAATATCATGTGATGTACACAGAATCAGAGAAATAGATTTGATGTGGTGTTGGAAAACTTTAAGCCCTGATAACTTATCTAACATGTTGGAGTGAAGATATTAAAGTCAAGTGGAGTCAAGTTACAGGGTGCATGAGTAACTGATGCCATTGACAGCTAAATCCAACTGAAAAGAGGCCTTAAAAGAAAAGTTTATTTTCAGTCTCGGCCTTTTTGTTTTAGCTTTTGCCATCATGATGACTGATTGTGGTCTGGACACTTCTTCTTCTATGCCTGCTCTTCTCTCAGTCTGCCTCTCCTAAAATTAACACCACAGAATGTTGCATTTAATTAGCTATTAGCCATTAGGGGTAACCTAATTAACAATTTTTGCTGGTTACCTTAGCCAGCACAGTTGGATGGAGGTTATGGTTTTGCCCCATTCCACCTGTCTATTTGTCTGTTGGTAGGATATATGGGTTTAAAACAGTCTCATTAATATTCACAAATAAATGTCAAGTTACATAATTCATAAAACACAATGTACAAATAAAGAGTCAGTGATTTGTATCTGTAAATGTTTATCTGTATCTGTGCCTCTCATTTACTACTTGTACATCATCACTTGTATGTCAACTTATTATTAAAATATTAACATTTTTAAATGGAAATATCTGTGAATCTCCACTTATTTGTGTGGATTCTTCTGAGACTGTTCTGCCATGCTGTTTCACACAAAATCCACAAATCCAGGGAGCATGTGAATTGTAAAATGTCAGAAATGATCAATGGTGTTCTGGCCCCATACTTTCTGCAAAAGTTGGTGATGGATGTAGGAGGGCAGCGCTTCAGCCTCCTCTTCAGTAAGTCCACAGATGTGAGTGTGTCTGAGTACCTTGGTGTTGTAATTAGGTACTATAGTGAGACAAAGGGAATAATTCAATCAGCTTCTCTGGGGCTCATCAAGTTGGAGGCTGGGGATACCAGATCTATAGCTCATGCTGTTTTGGCAGTCCTGGAAAATTGTGTTCTCAAGAAAGAAATCTTGGGCATAGGGACTCAATGCATCAGTTAGGACTGGAATTAACAATGGGGTACATAAAGTACTGAAGGAGGGGTGCAGGCTTAAAGATCTTATCCTGATCAGCAATTTTTGTCACTCTCTGCAGCTTGTTGTGAGATCTGCTTCCAAAGACAGAGTTTTCTGTGTCTCCAACACGTAGGGAAGCCTGCAAGGCCAAATATGAGACCACTGACTGTGGCGAGAAACCCCTACAGATAGCCAAAGTATGTGCCACATGTTGGCTTTCCATCGAGCCAGCAGTTTCACGCATTTTGGACCAATGGGAAGAGCTGAAATTGCAGTTCAGCCTCACCAAATTCAGTGGGCATTGCTACATGGCTGAGGTTTTGTAGGCCATGTACAATGACCCTCAAAATGTCCTTTATTTGACTTTTCCAAAGTCAGTGCTGAGTGAGGTACAGTTTGCTATCAAGACTATTGAAGGAGAACAGGTAGACCCCCCTCAAGTTACCTGACTGCTTGATTGGCTTGATCAGATCTGTCAGCAGCAGGGTGATAAATCCACTGGCAAAAGCTGATGTGCTGAAAGAGCCAATCGATTGGCACATAAGTCCTAGACCATACCTTGGTTACCTTTTTGAGTCCAAGGCAACTGAGCTTCACATCTCACCTGAGGAGGAGAGGTTCATCATTTCCCTGATTATTGAGTTGAGGGTCAGACTTCCAGACAACACTGAAACACTCCAATGCATGTCAGTGTTAAATGTGGAGGGAACTCTAAGGCATGAAAAGAACACTGGAGAAATTGAAAAAATTGGCAGTTTCCTTGAGTATGTCAGACAGTTGGTTCTGCGCTATAGGTTAAGTCAGAGAGCCAGAAGGAAAACAGTTAGTTTGCTTGATTCTTACATACTTAATTCTAATTATTGCATGGTTTGTGGTGTGCAATTTGCAAGTTTATTTGCTTTCATATTGTGTTAGTTTGTATTTTTTTTCTTTTTTTTTTTTTCTTTTTTTTTTGCTGTGCTGTTTGTGTTGGAACTCAACTTCCTAGTTTAGACTCTAAACATGGACAGAGTTGATTGCTGCAGCTGCAACCTGATGGCTGATTAAATAAATGACTAAAATCTAACTAAAACCAAAAAAAAAAAAGTCAAAATGAACACTTGACCAATGACAGGCTGGGTCCAACTTATGAGTACAACATACAAAATCCAGTTTAGAAAGCATTAAAATCACTCTTTCTGAGGCAGGCTTAGCACCAGGATTTCAGTTTTGTTTGGGCCAAAGATCCTCTAGTGTTAATAGGGCTGGGTGACAGCCTGAAAAAAATGTGCTAAAAACCAAATCCTTTAATTACAGATGACATATTTATTTACAGTTCTCATAGACACATTGACTAATTTTTTTCTTTGGCTTTTGGTATTAATAAAATATCTCAAACAACACGAGAGAACCAGGCTTAGTATAAACTAACAAACTGAACCACACACTCTAAACACCCAATCACTTGCTGCTCTCCTACCCACACACACACACACACACACACACACACACACTCCACCTCACAAACCAAAACCCCAAACTGAGTCACAAAACATGATTCCCATGCCACAAGACACTGCATCCATCAGTAGTATCCATTACAAAAACATTGACTAGTTTTAAAATCAGTTCTGTAGCAGTTAGAACATTTTCTTTAGAGTTCCGTAAAACCATTGCTGTCAAGGCAGTGCCGTCGTTAAGTCTGACATTAATAACATTCCAGAACACAAAAACAACAGACAAAGGAAATAGGCTGCAAAGAATGAAAGAGACCAAAAAATATCATATTCCTTACTGTGTCATTGCTGTCGTCAACAAGTTTCATCTGTGTTTCTCATCTCGCATCTGTCTGTATTTCTCCCTACAGGAGTAGACGGTAGGGGTTGCTTTTGAATATGTTAATCATTTCATCATAGTCGGGAGTCGCTGTAAGATCTCTCGCTAATGTTAACAGACAGAGCGAGTTCAGGCGAGTGGTGAGCTCCTACTGGCAGTTTTTATTCTCTAAACACTGGAGAAGACACGCTCAGTTGTACATGATGTCACTGGCAGAGTGATCAGTAATTTTAAGAAGCAATGAACATAAGGGAAAACTTCCTTGTTGCATATGTCCAACACATCAAGACTTTCAAAAGTTTCTCCTCTTGCCATCTTCCTTGTGGAGAAACACTGAAAGCTCTGTGACGCCGACATGGAGAAGCTTTCCTCCATCATTCAGGCTTTTTATCATGTCCAGCCTTGACACGTTTATGATAATTATCTTATTTGTAAGGCAATTTTGCCCTCTGTATGATCAGTAATGCCAAAAAGTGGTGAAATGTATGATAATTTTGCCATTTTGTGGAAATTATAAATAAATTAACTTCATATCATATCAGCAGCTTAATTACAGTACATTAGCCACTTAGCTGCTAGTCAGCCATAAGAATAGTTCAGCCTACACTTAATGATTCTCCTAATTTGTAATGTTGGAGGAATACAACTTCTGCTTGGCTTGATTTTTTTCTCAGGTCAGCCCAGCGTTAGATTTTTACTACTGTTGATTACATCTATCTTCAAACTTGTAAAACTAGTGTTGATTTGTGAAGATGATTTCATAGAGCAAAACGTATGAATATCATGAGCCTGTAACAAACAACACTAGCTCTGTCATGGCATATCAATATTCCAGCTCCCATTTATCTTCACCTGAATTTTTCCAACACACAAAAACTTCTTACTGGATTCCCAAATACACCCTGCACCTCGTCATCTTCACCTCCATCTATGGCAACACAGTTAAGAGCCATGTTAACAATTATCAACAGGAGCAAACTCCTCAGAATCACACATGCCACAAACAAGACAATTAGACCTGTCAGACCTATGCATCAGTGTTGTCACAGGTAAAGAACTCAATGTAAAACATAAAATCTAAAATAAGAAGCCGTCTTACTCCCATCTGGCCAGAATCAGATCCCTTCTGTGGAAAAAGCCTGCCTTTGTCTATCTGTGTGTGCACTGTAAAATGTTGGTCTTCATATTTTCTGGTTATAGTAATTGCTGTACTTTTAGGAAGACAAAAATATCTATATTGCTGTCTTGATATGCTTTGTTGACATCGGTATTGGATGAATTGCCATCTGCTAGAATCAGAGAGAGGGAGAGAGAGAGAGAAATGTAGTTGTGAGAGGCACTGGCTAACTGTTCATAGAGGAAATTGATCAAGAAGAAGAATTCATTCTGCTCAGAACACAGATGGGAAACCATGTGCCACGGAGGGCTTAAGAGTCTGCAGGTTTTCCAACCAAAATTTGACAGCAGGTGATTTCACTGATTAACTCACCTTCAAACACAGAGGGGGAACTAATCAGTGAAATCACCTGGTGTAGTTTTTGGTTGGAATGAATTCATGCAGACTCCTGGCCTTTCATAGCACATGGTTCCTCATCCCTGATTTAGAAGGACCATGGGGCAGCTCATTTCTCTCCCCTCCTTTCCTACCTTCTATTCCTGTCCTCCTGGTGGTGCACCATGCTGCTCTGACCTCCTCATTCAACACACTCACAAACCTGAATTAGTTATGATTCTTCTGCTGAATCTGCAAAGGCAAATGCCTGGTAACTTTAACAGTGGAAGCTGAAAGCTGGGCGTACTCATAGCAGCCTATTTTTGCTGTTGATACAAGGCGCTGTTGTATTTTTGCACAGACTCATTAGAAGCCAGATTTGGCAACCAGGTAGCACAGCACAGAAGTGATAGAACAAGCTGCCTATAAATAGTCAATAAAGCTTCAGAATTTGGATGTTATTTATTTGTCAAATACAAAACAGGAAGGCACTCAGTGGAACGCAGACCTCCGCCAAGGTTGCAGCTGGAAGTTATAGTCCTGTTTGTGTTTGTCAGGACACACGGCTTTCAGTCAGTCAGTGTGGAAAGCTGGTCAGTGTCACCTTGACCCATGACTAACCAACCCACTGGGGTCCGTGGTGTTAGGTGGATGCAATTTAAAACTACAGCCTATTTGTTTTAAGCCCCACCTACTGTGCCACCTCTTTGAGGCCTATTGGCTGAAAAGTTAATCACCTCTTTGCTGGCCCCTGATCAACCTTTCTTCAAGGTTTTGCGCAAATCTGTCCAGTTCTTTTTGAATTGTCTTGCTGACAGATGGATAGACCAGGGTGATCGCCACCCACGTGAGATCTACTGTTCTCCAACTCAGACGAAATGAGCAGCAGAGTTTTGAACTATTTGAATCGCATTAACTGTGACTTACCATTAGCTATGAGAATGCCAAAAGGTGGTGTGTGCTTTCCAGTAACCAATGTGCAAATTTTGTTGCAATCGGAGGCTAAATTCTTATTATTAAAATGATAAAATGATTAAATTATATTAAATTAAGATGAAAATTAAGATGAAAATACTCATTCTCCATGTTGGTCAAAGTTTGAATGACAAAACACAGGACCAATGCAGGTATCAACAAGTTAAATTTAAGACTTTTTAAGACCTTTTTGAGACTATTCTGAATGCAATTTACCTGTCCAGAGGTCGCTTGCCAGCTTTATACTGAGTCAGCGTTGTTAGCGCAGAATGGGTCACACTGGGGGTTCTCACATAAATTCGGACCGAGGTGCACAGTTTGCGTTATTGGTCATTGGTTCTGTGTTGGTCTTGTTTTGTAGTTTTGTTAAATTGTGATAAAAGCATTTTTTCCCCCAAAAAACTCCTTTTAAAGTGAGACTGAAGATGATGCAGCTTTATAAAAGTAATGTTAAAGTCATAACTTTATCCAATCAATTTTTTACAACCTATCAAAATCTTATATAAGACATTTTAAGGCCTAAAATTCAGATGATTGGATTTTAGGCTTTATAAGACTTTTTAAGGACCTGCAGAAACCCTGATAGAACAGGTTACTGTGTGCAACAGGTGCTGCTTCAGTCAGACAGGGTGCCTGAGGATGTGTGTGTTAATATCTCAAGTCTCTGTCAGCCTGGCTCAGGTCTCAATGGCAATGAACAAATCAAACAGCCATCCAGTGCCATCCAGTAGTACACACATGACCATCAGGGTGCCCAACACACATGAACAAATTAACATGCACAAGTGTACATGAACAAACATATAATAGAAAATACACTTAATGAACACTCCAGTGTCATGTCATGCAGCTGGCCTGTCCATTAGGTAGAATTAGGTAACTGCCTAAGGCTGCACTAGGAGCTAGGGCAACTGAATTTGGCAATTACCTGCTACCAGTCACAGTCCATATGAACGCCTGTAGCCTACTGCACAGCGCCAGTTGAGCTAACAACATCCCTGGGCAGTGAGTTAAACTACAAGAATTTTAGTGAGCAGGAAAGCTCATCTTTAATCAGTAGACTGTAGTGGTGGGAAGATTGATTCTTTTTACCAGCTTGATTCTTCCTTGCTGTCAGACAGTAGTAAATTGATTCATTTGATTCACTTTTGTTAAAAAATGTTTTGCAGCCAGCACCAATTTGGGAAACCCTTGCCACTTCCTCTGCCCCGATAACATGAACAAAGAGCAAGATACAGCCTACAGTCTGATTACATTTATAAAACGATCGTTACAGCTCGACTTTGTGTCTGACATGGCTGTTTACAGTTACCACGGCAACGACACAGGCTGCCGCACATAATCGTGCTGTGTGGACAGTCCATGTGCACAAGCCTCAGTGAGTTAAAAATATTGTTTTTCTGCAGCTTTAATGTCCTTCAGAACACATTTTTTTGACACCATGTTGTTTACAATTTGACAGTGTCCCTAAATATGGAAAGCAAAGACAACACATACAGCAGAGGGGCAGATTCAGGCAGCTCCCCATTCAAAGAGATAGGGCTCTGGTCTTGCTGGCTGTGATCCTGCTGCCCGAGGGCGTTTCAAAGATGGTGCCAGAATGCGCAGTCTCATTTCTAAACTCTAAAGGTCTCTGGTTTAACTGAACCTAACTAACCCCTTTCTGCACTTAACCAAAACACCTGGAAACGGACACTGGTCTCACTTCATTTGGGACTCGAACATAGGTGTCCCGCATGAAGGTTTGTGTTTTGTCAACCCATCCACCACCCTGAGCTCCTCCCTACTTTGACTGTCTCACTCTACTACGTCGCTTACCACCAGTATGGGCGCTAATTTTGGAAACATTCCTGACGGTCGTTTTACAGGGTAGGAACAAACGACCTGTGGAGTCGCTCTTTGTGGGAGGACGCCCTGGTATTGTAGTCACATGCTAGGATAGAGTCATCTACACGTTTTAAAATTCAAAATCGCATAAATATACTGTGTCCCTAACAATATACAAACAATATCTGACATGTCACCACTCTTCAGGCATTGTCCCGCTGAATAATACTGAATAAACACATGCAGAATGCAACACACAAGGAAAAAAGTAAGTTCACAAAACTTCCACTATAACGATGAGAAGGACAAAGAAGCAAGCAAGGGTGCACGACTGGGGGAAACACACACTGGTAGTATGTGTGTCTGTGTATGGTGGGTGAGGAGTGTGGGTGTTGTATGTTCTGAAATCTGATCAGTTCATTA
Source organism: Neoniphon sammara (assembly GCA_900302535.1). Lineage (NCBI taxonomy): Eukaryota > Metazoa > Chordata > Actinopteri > Holocentriformes > Holocentridae > Neoniphon > Neoniphon sammara. Next base: position 9,889 of record OMKZ01051115.1, on the reverse strand, counting down.
CATGAAGGGACCATATAGAAAACACTACTTTGCCTGCTGTCTTGCATCCTCTCTGCCTCTTCCTCTCTCTGATCTCTGGCTTCATGTGGTTTCATGAGGCCTTCTCTCTCCTGCACGACGCCAACACACACTCCTCTTAGATCATGTTCTGTCATTTCACTATATGTTATGAATGTGGAAGATCTCTGATCACTTAACAGTTAATGCTGTTTCACCTGGTCTGGTGTATTGCTGGAGGCTGTCAGTGTCTTGCACAAATTAAATAATGACTGTTGTGAGGATAAATTAAGAAACCATGTTTTTTATAGCTAACATGATGAGAGAATTCAGTTCTGTTAGATAGGGAGGCTAATATTAACAATAGTTAGTTTACTGGCATATTTCTCCTGCATATGTGGGTGACGCTAAGCCCAAGTGTGGAGAAAGATGTCCAGTGCAGATGGTCTGGCAGTGGCGCTGCTAGTGGCAGTGCTACATACACTATTTGGTACTGTTTTTAAGGTAATGTTTAATGTCTTATTAACAGTTTTCTGCACTCCTCTATTAAACTCATATCCTTCTTTTATATTGTTTTGCATGAAGCTGGGCATTATCCACTGACTACAGCTTGTGTAGTGCCATTTTACTCTTGGTCAAATACTGTGTTCAACCTGTGTGGAAGAAAGTAGGCAGGGCCCATTCAGCAAAGCAAAAATAATATGTTTAAGATTAAAATTTGTCCCTTCTGAAAGATCCCAGGTAACGTTTTAATTTTTCTTCCTTTTAGTCATGAATATGCAAATTGCACAAAAAGTCAAGTTAAAATCAAAGTATGAAATGAGGTAAAATGGGTTATTAAAAAGAGGTACACACAAAAACAATGAGAAAGAAATGTATATTTCATTTGTACTTAATCTCTAAGATTATTTTCCTAGTCCATAAATGTTCAGTGACCCCAGTGGGGGACTCTTGGTTGCACAGGTGTGTAGTGTCTCCCATTTAGAGGATATAGGTTTCATTCAGTTGGAGGTAGTTCAGAGTGAGGATGAGGAAATACATTTTGATTTATGAAGACATTTTACCATCTTATAATTAACTGCTTAGTGTACCCCTGTTAATAAGAGCATAGAATAAATTCAAAGAAGAGATTTTTGGGTGACTTTTTTAACACTTCTATCTAGACCACATCCATGTTCAGTCTAAACTCTGCACACTTCTGAATTCATCTGGATGCAGATACAAACACAAATAGTGGCAGTGAAAGCAAAACAGGCTTGAGGCCTGGAGACGAGGGGAGGCCGTCCTACGTGGTTAAGACTGCTTCTCTGGGGCCACTGAGGAGCTGGAATAGACATCGGGTGTGACTGTTGATGAAGTCCAGCTGTACACCATTGACTCCCTGAAGTCTTCTCCCTCTGGCTTTTGCCATGTTCCAAACAAGTCGGAGGTACTTGATATTTCTGACTTTTGACCAAGCGTTTCAGAGTGGGAGCTTGAGAAGATGACCTAAATAGGCTAACAGCACCACAATGGTGTTGGCATGTTAATACACCTTCTGGAAAGCCTCTGGCAAGCTCTGCTTGCTTCTAATGTTAAGGTTTTCTGATACCTTGTGGGATGCATGACTCAGTGATATAGTTGTGATTGTTCACCATCAATGACTTAAAACTATGATTGTTTACGAATAACAGTCTATAACTCTATGTATGAGCAACATCACAGATTGGGCCCTCCATGAATTTTGCCTGAGTTTCAATTTTCCTATGATAGTAACTTTTCTGAGCTGCCAAATTATTGGAAAATGAAAGAAAACCCCCTATTTAGGTGGCATTTCTAGGTAGGAGATAGAAGTTTTGGGGTTATGAGACTGTCATTAAGGTAGGACACATAAATGTGATTGTAAAGCATCAATTGGTTCCAGGACTGAAAATTCCACAATGGCTGGTAACATCAACTAAGAAGCAGAAGAATTAAATTCCTCCAACATCCGTTTAAATTAATTGTCGTCCAGTCAGCTGTTTCTGGAAAACCACTGAAATCACTGTACCAATCGGACCGAGTATCCTGGGTACCTTAATTTATGTTAGGAGAGGGTTGATTACCATGGAAACTGCTGCATGCAATTCTACACCAGTCATGTGACATGTCCTTATCCTGTTGTCTGAATTCATGTAAACTTTTGGGCAAAATAGGACCAAGGTGATACAAAGCTTCCTCTCACATGAGATACAGACTCTGTATTTGGCTTTGTGGTGCTGCAAGATTGCTGAATGTCTGGTGTGGCAGCACACCACATCTGCACGTGCGTGCGCACACACACACACACACACACACACACCTGCTTTGCTGACAGGTATGGTCAGCTTATTTTCATATCTCGCAGGTAGCATTAGCCCTTGTTCAGTTAAATTATTTTTAAAAAATTATCTGTTTATTTCATTATTTTGTGCATAAAGATTTTGTGCGCCCATCATGGAACTAATTGTAACTTGACATAAAAGTGCTCATCAAGCAGCCAGATAACGAATGAGACAAAGATAATGAAGGCAACAAAGGATAGCCAAACATGATACCAATTTTAACGTATACATTTCCCTAAATCTGGGTATTGCTAGCACAACATACAGATGAATGCTTATGAAAAAAATACTAAGACAAATGATCCGATTCAGAATTTTACATAAGTTGGATCATTTTAAGATTTCATGTTCATTGGAATTCACTTTCTTGACACTATTAAGACAGTCAGATCTATAGTTCTGTGTTGAAGTGTAGCCGTAGTGATGCCATAGCTGTAGTGTAAACATTTGTAGTTCTATGTTAGCAGGTCTACAGATTGACTGCTGAAATACACAACATTAACAAGTATTGATTACTGATTGATTATTATTATTGATTCCATGCTTATGAAGTACAGTCTGAAGCAATCCTGTCCACTGTTGGATACATCACTGGTGTCCAAACAAATGTTTTGGGATATTTCTCATGAATTTTATGACATCAGGCAATTAATTTTTATAATTTGGGTATGAGGCGTTTATCAGGCGTATAAAATTAACATATTTGTAACCCTCCTCAGCTCTTTTCTCTTCAGCCGACCTCACGTTGTTTTTAATAGGCTATGAGTGAAAATTAACTGCAGACATGGAGGAAGAAGTACAAAGCAGCCAAGCGGGCCAATCACAGTTCTTCTGGTCTTGCGTAGCCCTACACAGTTACATTTTTGGAGAGGTGTGTGTGTGTGTGTGTGAGTGTAAGCTTTGGAGTCAGCCTCTGTGGGCAGCGCAGAACCTGCAGACACCTCCTGCGTAGCTAGCAGGTGTCTGCATTTTGACGCAGGAGTATAAATTGGCCTTAAGTATAAACTGGCCCTTACTTACCTCCATCTGGTTCAGTCAGCAAGGATGTCTGGCCCAGGATTCAGTGATTTTCTGGCTTCTTCTTCTGTAATGGCAGACTACAGCTTTGGCGTACTGCCATCCTCCAATCATTAATTTGCATATCGATATATAACCTAGAGTCCCTGCTCTTAGAGAAGGGAAGGAGCTAGGCTGTGTGTGAGAAGCGTTATAATCATCAGACCTCTTTGGTTTAGACAAACAAGTGGTGCAAATCGGCATTAGGCCTGACAATTTGCCATCAAATAGTGTAGGATTCAAGGCATTAAGACTTTATCAGGGCCAACTATGGGCAACATTGGAAAAAAAAAGAAATTAATATTGAAACTTGTGCATTTTGAACATATTTGTATACAGTTTAATAATCTGAACTCTCAAATTAGTGATTCATATTCAAAAATGAATAATCCATGCCTTTGATTTAATAAATGCATACCCTCAATATGAAAAGTATCCTCAATTTAGTGACCATCTGAGTGACAGTTTAAAATAAAGACACTGATTTGATACATCATATTATGTTCTGAATTGTATTAATCTGACAACCCGAAGTGTCCAACTTCACTTGCCCCTTTTCCATGACTGTGTATCAGGAGATTGACCTTGTTCAGCACTTAAAACTGAGGGTACAGATTACTACATTAGGACACTGATAATTAATTTGAGGATACAGATTTATTAATTTGTGGTAACTAATCACTAATTTGAGGATTTCTAATTTCTAATTTGTGATAGAACTAATCCCTGGGTATTATTGCAGGGTACAAATTGTTAACCTGTTCATCCATATCATTTTTTTCCCCCACTAAGTGGTGGGCTCCACTGGGAAAACAAACCATATTTGTCGTTAATTGCTTTTGAGAAATTAACTCACCAGGAGAGTCTGTAAAGTTGCTAAATCTGCTGACAAAGTTGAAGTTGCTAAATTTGCCAGCAACACTTCGTACATGATGTATCAGATATCAGAAACGCAGCTTCATCTGGAGGGATGAATTGTTACCAACAAGCAGGTAAAGAAGCCTAACTTCTGATATTATTACACCATGAATGCTGCAAGTTATGTGACTAAACAACTAAATATGTAGAAGATACTACCAAAATACAAATAACTCATCTGTCCTGAAAAAATTACAAACAGCGAATGGGCATGACGCCACTGTTCATAATTTTTTAAAAACTATACTATAGTTACATTTATAATCAGCCAAGCTGTTGTATAAGTAGGAGACTTATATTTTATGCTGGATCCTTGAAACAAAAAAGGAAATCTGAGGGCAGTTTAAATTGGCCTTATGCCACTGCTCATACATTTGTTAAAATAATACTAATATTATCTGTAATATTACAGGTACTGTGTTTCAGTTTTCAGCAGAGGAGATGCTTGATCATAAACAAATACTTGTGACTTAGTATTTTACTTGTATTACATCCACCACTGTACATAGTTTAGTGTTGATATTGTGTTTGGATAATTTTGATTTTGTTTTATTGCTTTTTGACATTTTTTTTTGCTGAAATTTCTTGAATTTTAAACTGTAATAGTTGTACTTATTAACTGTAAAATTCTGCACATATTATTGTGGTCTTAATAATATTATTTCAAAAATCTTAATGTTATCTCACTGTTTCATTGTTTGTTTGAATATTGATTTGTATAAATAGGTACAATTTCTTTGTTTATAACTCACTATTGTCTGTATACTTAATCTCAATCAGTAGGAGAGATGGAGCAAACTGTATTAAAGGAGAGGGGGTGCAGTGAGACAAGAGTGGCAGGATACATCAGTTTTGTGATGTGACTCTGTGGGAAGTGGTTTACACGAGTCTAGTCAGGGGGCTGCCAAGCAGAAGTCTGCTCAGGGCTCCGAGGGAGGCTCAGATCGGCATTGAGTTTATAGATGTCAGTACATGTAAGGCCCCATAGCTTCATACAGTCTGAATCAGGCCCGCTGAGCATTAACTTTCTGTGGCTGACATTTTAACTAAGTGTCCCATTCAAAGGACTTTGTTATGAAATTGAGGAAATTAAACTTAAGTTGGACTAAGCTTGTAGAAGCTTTGTCTTTGGCTATTCACCAATATAACTTATTTATGTCCCAATCTATTTTTAAGTATTTTTCTCAGTGTTATGTAAATCTTCCTCATGATTTTTAAAAGGAAGCAAATATGGGCGCAGTGTCATTGCACATCATATGTATAACAGAATTAGTTAGTGTTACTTTTAGTTCTTAAAAACATATTTTAACTACATGTCAGTGCATTTTGCCAGCGCATTTCCCTGCTCCCATCCTGCCTTCCTGTGAATAGTTTCTTAGCTGTCAATTACCACTTGTGCCAACAAAGCATGTAGGTTAAGTGAAATAAGAGGAACTTGGACTAATGAATTCAGTATATTAACAAAACCAGCTGTAGTTCTCCAAACATGCAATCTGGATGGATGATCAAATGGCATTAACACTTGAAAACTCCATTATCAGTAATTATTAGATTATTTGACCACTGACATGCCGCTTGTTACAAATCCACTTAAGTGATTGGTCTTGTTTATGTAATGGTTGGTGGTGTGAGCCACAGTCTGGGAAGAGTCAGAAAATCTGGGCCAACCTCATTTCAGTCATTACAGATGCATGTAAGCTGACTGCCATCTAGTGGTGGAGTTCCTTTGGTCTACATTAGGGGTGATAGTGCATACTGCAAAAAAGATACTCGTCAATATGATGAGTTATTTACCCATTGCGCGTAAATAAGAATGCATTTGTGATTCATTGACTCACCCGTTTGCACTAAAGATTGCTTATTTGAGCATTACTGTCAATTTGTTGTCCTATTTACTCTTTGAATTTGACATGGAACAGCTCAGAGAGCTCATTTGACCTCATGAAATCAGCCTGGAAAAAATGACTTAGCAAATATTTGAAAATTCCAGATAAAAACATTACTTGTATGTATCATAAGTAATAACATAATCTCTGAAGCAATGTGAAGTAACTATAAACTTTAAATATGCTTCTTTGTATTGTAAATAATGTATGCACTGTAAACAAAATTACAAACAAATGTAAATGCAGTAAAAAAGTAATGTTGAAGCTTCAAAAAGTTAATTTGCTTAAATAAAATTAAACCTTACAATGATATTAAACATCTTAAATTCGTACGAGTGAACAAATTCGAAGCTGTTGGCCAGTGTAAAAAATCCTGATATTTACCAACATGTGCTGATGGAAAGGAAATTGAGTTACAGCTTGCACCCACTGCTTGATAATAGATGCTGCATGGACAATAGCACACTCCAACACTTTTCTCAGTCAAGGTTAAACTCAATGACAGCTTTGAAATACTTTCTTTCTGAAGGGATTAAAGGAGCCTGACTCTGCCCTGTGAGCCACTGGAAGAAGGTGCTGACAGGTGCTGCTGTGGTCTCACATCTGTGCCAAATGGAAAGAAGGCGAGATTTTGATGAAATATTATATAATTTTTTTCATGCCCACTATTACCATAATAATAGCCATCATGTTTCAGTGGTTATTTGTTTCACTGGTCAGTTACTTAATGTTTAGGCACTGTTTCATGCGGTTTATAGTTCCCTTTGATCTCCCCCTTACTGGTGCAGGTTGAATGATGGTTGTCACCAGATTCTTACTCATCCTGTATCTCATTTGTTTTTTCCCCTCACTCTTTCTAACTCAACCTCAGCTTCTCCTTGAGGCCAGCACTGCCTCTGTCTCTCCCTCAAATCAGTGCAAGAATATTGGCCTGGCAACCTGCCTATAATTAAAAATATGATGCCGCACTCTTCACATTTCTAAGCTCACCAAGTGCCTCTGTCCTGACAGAATCTTAATGCTCTTCCTCCGAATCCAAAGGATGACTTTCTGATAACTTTACATACACCGGGAATTGAGAATCTCTAAGTTGATGAACACTAAAATCAATGCTTTAACATTGTTTCCCATATGATGTCAAAAGATGTTATTATTCTGTACAATGATCTGCTAAAAACATATCTTATCAGTTATGTGAGTAGTAATGGACTCCAGGTTACACCAATTCAGACATAATATCCATTGTGAAGGATATTATCACCCACACCCCTGAATAAACCACCCTAAATAAACTAGAGAGTAACTCTTGATCTTGATGTGGCTCTATGCTTAGCTGAGCAAAGCAAACTTTTCTACATGTTGCCTTGGCCCTCCTTGGCTCAGGGCAGAAGACAGTGTAGCCAGTTGTCTCCCCCTGGTGTCATCCCTGCCTGTTCTGTGATGTTTTCTTCATTATGCTGTTTGACATTTTATGTTGTGTGGTGAGTTTGAGCAAAGGTTGAATTCCTCTCATAGAAAGGTACTGTTCTTTTTTTTTCTTTCTATGTACAAACACAGTAGCTATTGCTGGTCATGCTAACTACAAACAAACCACTGTTGCTGCTGTTGGAAATAAATGTAAACCTCATCACTTCATGTGTGCCAGGGAAAGACCTACCCTGCACTGAATGTTTAGGACTGCAGATGCAAAAGTTTCATAAACTAGGTATAAGTCCAGTCATTACTATGTGACATCAGTAATTCATTTACATAAAAATGTGCCAATTATTTTAATATTAATGTGCAACTACTAGCCTCGACAAGCCGATTGCCATGTAACGTGCTATTCATAGATTTACTAAATCAGTTCTAGTGGTGAAAATCCAAGAGAAATCTTAGAGTTATGATGTTTTTTTTTTTAAAAAGAATTTCTGCTTAAAATAAGATTATGTCCTCGTAAAGATAAAATTCACGAAGCGTCTTAGCCCTTAAGACAACTCTGAGGGTGGAAAACTGTTAAGCATAGGGAGGAGGACTTTTATAAAGCTGGGGACGTTCCTAAGCAGAGTAGAAAATGGCTAGAAGAGGTGGAGGAGGGAGGGATGATCTCCAAATACTGAATGATAGCGAGTTAATAAAGCGCAACAGATTATATCATACAGTGATAATGATTGTGGTTGATCTTGATCTCATTAGACATGCACTCACATCTCCCACTCAATGAAGTAATGCTAACATGCCATTAACGCTACTGTAATTATTATCATGATTATTATGAAAGTGATCATTAAATTAAGATATTTGGCCACAGGCAAAATTCAGCACGCTACAGTGATGAGTTGGGTCTCCTGCAGAGTAATCACACAAACAATTACAACTCTTTAACAGCCTCATATTGAGACACACTTTTTTTTTCATTCCCACTGGACTTGTGCACCTGGTAAGACTACAAAATAGTATTTATGGATATATCAGGCTTCCCCTGATGAGGCACATGTCTGCAACATCTACAATCTACTCTTATTCACTAGCCCGATATAGGCATGCAAATACAGACCACCAATCAAAAAATATGTTGTAAATACACAACAAATATACAACAAATAGCCTACAGACTCATTAATATGCGGGGAGAGAGAGAGAGAGAGAGTGAGAGAGAGAGCACAATCATGGTAGAGCGAGCTAGACAATGAAAGGTGTGAGGCAGTGGAAGCAATGAGAACAAACATTTTTCAAAGTTTTTGAATCACTGCAACCACAAGAGGTTCATCCTCCTACAGTCATAACTGTGCACAGAAAATTTAGGCTGATGGACCCAGTAGTTTGCAAGATTAGCCACAGACAGACAGACAGACACACAGACAGACAGATAGACAGACAGACACACCTGACCAAACACATAATCTCTTGGTGGAGATAATAATGCATCATCAAAAAAAAAAAAAAAAAAAAACAGAGAGAGAACGCAAGATATGACTCCACAGTGCCAGAAGATGGCAGCATTACTCCCTCAGTACCACAATGACTTCCACAACAGGTAAGACACAAGTGCCACAAGCTGCTGCATGATCCCGCTCAGGAAAAAGCACATTAGTCAATCTACCTTTTCAATCAGAGCCTCACAGGTAAGGAGATCCGTGCCAGGACGTATCAAACGTCTACCAATATTACAAAAATTCCAGTCTTTTTGTAATATTTAAGATCTTGGCTCAGTAATAATCAGTCCTGCCAGCACCAAATTGGGGCATCACTTTCTGCTGTGATATTGCCAGTTTGCAACTTAGTCTTTTAACTTGTTTGTCCATGTCAACTAATCGAGGCCCGTGTGCTTAGTAAATGGCATCCTGTTGCCAGGTGGCTTTTAATTCATGTGCTTCAAAGTCAGTGTTCTCACTCCCAGTGGGTAGGCCTATGTTCTTATGTTATCTGATCTAACCCTAACCCTGTCATCAATACTCTGCTACATTTTTTGTCACTCATATTAGTGACTTTAGTCATTGCAGGCTGTGTTTGCATGTTCTTTTGTTCTTTTGTACAGCCAAAATATATTCAGGACCAGGCTCAAAACATTTGGCCCTAACAGGCACTTCTGATATTAAAAAAACATTAAATTGTAAAAAGTAAAGGAAAATTACACAGATAAGGCGTTTCCTCTCTCTCTCTCCAAATTGCTCACAAACACACACAGACACATACACACACACACACACC
>OMKZ01051114.1:0-19029 GCA_900302535.1 Neoniphon sammara | reverse complement strand
AGACACCAATGATCCTCTCAGCTGCTCTCACGATGCGCTGCAGAGTCTTGCGGCAGGACACGGTGCAGGCGCCGTACCACACGGTGATGCAGCTGGACAGGATGCTCTCAATGGTGCCTCTGTAGAAGGTGTGCATGATGGGGGTCGGGGCTCTTGCTCTTCTGAGTTTGCAGAGGAAGTACAGGCGCTGGTGGGCTTTTTTGGCCAGTGATGCCGTGTTGCTGCTCCAGGACAGGTCTTCGGAGATGTGCACTCCCAGGAACCTGATGCTGCTCACCCGCTCCACTGCAGCACCGTTGATGGTTAGTGGAGCATGCTGGGAGTGCTCTCTCCTGAAGTCCACAACAATCTCTTTTGTCTTCTCCACATTCAGACGGAGATTGTTGTCCTTGCCCCACATGGCCAGGCGGCTCACCTCATCCATGTAGATTGTCTCATCACCGTTGTTGATGAGACCCACCACAGTTGTGTTGTCCGCAAACTTGATGAAGAGGTTGGAGCTGGATGATGGTGTGCAGTCGTGGGTCAGCAGAATGAAGAGGAGGGGGCTCAGCACACATCCCTGGGGGGCCCCTGTGTTCAGCGTGATGATGCTGGAGGTGTTGCTGCCGACCCAAACTACCTGTGGTCTCCCCATCAGGAAGGAGAGAGGAGCCGCTGCATGTGCACGCGCCGCCATCTTGATCATCTGGATGGACGAACGGAAAAAGGAGGTGGATGAAATGTTGAGTGATCAGTCTGACACCATAACCAACATGGGGACAAGACTGAAAGAAATGGAGAGGGAGATACTGAAGCTGAGGGGACTGATTGAAGATCTCAAGGCACGATCACGATGTAACAATATACATGTCGTGGGGATGAGAGAAGTGGGCGAGGCAGGCAAAAAGCCATCGGATATTATGGCTGGCGTACTAAAAGAAAAGTTGGGACTAACAATAACACCGACGCTGGACCGAGCGCACCGGACACTCGGTGCGAGATGAGACGGGAACGGAGTTCCACTGAGAGCCTTTGTCGTGAGATGTCACTACTATACAGAGAAAGAGGAGATATTGAAGAAGGCAAGGGAAATGGAGAGAACATCCGAGGGTCAGAGCAGACAGATTCACATTTTCCTGGACTACATCCAGGAGGTAAACAGTAAGAGAGCAGCCTTCAGGGAAGCAAGAAGCCTCCTGCGGACCTGCACAGGGGTCACATATGGGGTGCGATATCCAGCAGCCCTGATGATTACGCCTGAAGGAGGACAAATGAAAAGAGGTTAGTGATCTTAGAGGTTAATGATACCCCTGATATAAGTAGTAGCATTTTGTGGGAATCCTTGAAAACTTATATACGAGGACAAATAATCTCATACAATGCTGGTGAAAGGAAAAGAAAGATGAAACGTACCACAGAATTAATGAAGGCAATAAAAGTTGATGTAGCAAATTCTATGGCTCCCTCTGAGGAGCTACATAGAAAGCGGATTTTGCTCCAAACTGAATATGATATCTTAATAAGTCAAGGTGAGGAGGATCTATATCTTAGATTGAGACAGGAGCTCTATGAGCATGGTGAGCGCGCAGGTAAGCTCCTGAGCCACCAGCTGAAACAATCAGCAGCTGCTGATATGATAGTAGAGATAGGGGAAAATCAGGGAAACAAAATTATAGATCAGAATGGTATTAACGACCAATTTAAGTCTTTTTATAAGGATCTGTATACGTCAGAAATAAATGACAGGGAGCGAGTGAAGATTTTTTTTGAGAATTTGGAAATACCATCCCTAGAGGGGACAGATAGGGACAGATTAGAGGGACCCCTGACTGCAAGGGAGATAGAGAATGCGATACAGAATATGAAGACAGGTAAGGCATCGGGCCCTGATGGGTTCCCAAATGAGTTTTATAAAACATTTGCTCCTAAGCTGATACCCCTGCTCTGTAGAGTATATAAGGAGGTTTTGATATAAAAAGCTTTGCCTCAAATGATATCACAGGCTATGATCTCTGTACTCCTTAAGAAAAATAAGGACCCGCTTAAATGTGAATCATACTGTCCAGTGAGCTTACTTGGCCATGATTATAAGAATCCTAGCTGCCAAAGTATTGGCAGCTAGGATTGAGCCTGTTATAAATAAGATTATACATCCTGACCAGACAGGGTTTGTGGCTGGTAGACAACTTTCCAGTAATCTCTGTCGCCTGTTTAATGTGATGTACACTGCTGAGGATAACATTGAGCCTGAGATTGTGATCTCCCTAGATGCCCATAAAGCCTTCGATAGAATAGAGTATTTCTATCTGTTCACAGCCCTGGAGAGGTTCGGATTTGGTCCTATATTCCGTTCGTGGATTGAGATAATCTATGCGAACCCCCAGGCTACGGTAAGAACAAACAATGTAATATCTGAACCTTTTCCTCTGTTTCGGGGAACAAGACAGGGATGCCCCTTGTCACCCCTGCTCTTTGATGTGGCAACTGAGCCCCTTGCAGTAATGCTGAGGAATGCTGCTGGACCGGAGGGAATACACAGGGGGACGCAAAATCATAAGCTCTCTCTATATGCCGATGACCTCCTCCTTTTCCTGTCGAATCCTGTCATGAACATTCCGGTGGCTCTTGGTGTTGTCAGGGACTTTGGGAGGGTGTTAGATTATAAAATTAACCTAGAGAAAAGTGTTCTTTTCCCAATTAATGAGCAGGCGAGGAGACTATCATTCCAAACCTATCCTTTCACAACACATAAGGATAAATTCACCTATATAGGTGTTTGTGTAACAAGTAAATATAAAGATTTATTTAATCATAACTTTAAAGTAACATTGGATAAGGCGAAATTAGACATGGAAAGGTGGTCATTTCTCCCCCTATCATTAGCAGGTAAGATAAATTCTGTTAAAATGAATGTAATGCCATGATTCCTCTATTTGTTCCAGACAATACCAATTTTCATCCCTAAATCATTTTTTAAAGAATTGAATAAATGTACATCCACCTTTATTTGGAAAAAAACAGTCCCACGAATAAGATGAGAGTTCCTTGAGAGACAGAGAGAGGAGGGAGGCCTGGCCCTTCCAAATTATATGCATTATTATTGGGGTGCTAATATACATAAGCTATTGCTTTGGGTCTCAAAGCTAGATGATGATGAAAATCCAGTGTGGGTACATATGGAAAGATATGCATCCGGTGTCCCTACGCTCCCTGGTTAGCGCGCCTCTGCCCTTAAGCAAACACCTTTATACAAACAACCATGTTGTACATGACTCTATCAAAATCTGGGTCCAATTCAGAGCACATTTTAAAAGTAGAAATGCCCTCCTATCTGCCCCCGTCTATGGCAATCATTTGTTCTCCCCAGCCCTTGGGGGAACAGTGTTTAGGGAATGGTATTAGATTAGATTAGATTAGATTATACTTTATTTATCCCACAAACGGGGAAATTCACTTGTTACAGCAGCAGCATCAGTGTAACAAAACACAACAGAATTAAGAGGTAGAAGGGCAGAGAACACACCATAACAAAAAATAAATAAAATAAAATAGAATAAAATAAAATAAAATAATGATAACAAATCAAATAAAAAAATAAAAATAAAACAAATATTATAGCTTAGGTGACTGTAGTAATAGCTTAGGTGAGGTATAGAGCTGGGGTGGAAAGCGTAAAAAATCTTTTTAAAGATGGTGTATTTATGTCTGCTGCTCAGCTAGAGGAGTATGGAATCCCCTCAAAAACGAATTACTTCAGACACTTTCAGGTTCGAGATTTTGTGAAAAAGACACTCTCCTCATCCCTCGAGTTACCACAAAGTGGATGGATAGATGGGCTACTAGACATGAATCCGACTCATAAAGGGATGGTTTCCATGCTTTATGTGAGTATCCAGAAGGTGGCTTCCCTATCCCTTGACTACATAAAAAGGAAATGGGAGGAAAAGTTAGAGTTGGACATATCGGATGTTGATTGGAGATGGGCAGTAGAACTAATACACTCTTCTTCTGTATGTGTTAGACACGGATTGATACAGTTTAAAGTGTTACACAGACTTCATCTATCAAGGGACAAACTGGCAAGAATTTATCAGGGGGCTGATCCGACTTGCCCTAGATGTAAACAGGTGCCAGCTAACATATGTTAGCACCTATGTTGCCAGCTATCATATGTTCTGGTCCTGTCCCAGGCTGAAAGAGTTCTGGGCCAAAATTTTTAAAACTTTCTCATCCATTTATAATAAAGATAAAGAGCCCGGTACCCTGACAGCCATATTTGGTGTGGCACCTGAGGAAGCACAACTAACAATTGCTCAAAGGAAAGCAATAGCATTCTCTTCATTGTTGGCCAGGAGATTGATCTTATTTATTGGATAAAGGCAACACAGCCATCTCATAAACGGTGGGTAGAGAAGGTGATGGCACACCTTAAATTAGAGCATCTTAGATTTACTTTGCAGGGCAATACTAAAAGAGATATTCTAAGGTCTGGCAGCCTTTTATTTCTTATTTTGAACATGAGTTTTCATCTGCTCCAACATAATTGGCAGCTTCTCAGCCCCCCAGCCCCCTTTTTTTGTCTCTATTATTATTATTATTATTATTATTATTATTATTATTATTATTATTATTATTATTATTATTATTATTATTATTATTATGTACCTATTTGTTTATTTATTTTTAACCTGAAAGTGTCTGGACCACATAGGTGGTGGGTAGGTGTGACGTCTGGTATTAGTATGATTTGCCTTGTTACTGTTTTGTCTGTAGTTTAGACCTGTATTTGTGATGTATGTTGTGAGTCCTGTTGTCTTGTTTGGAATGGGATGTTTGCTGCTTGAATATGAAAAATCAATAAAAAACACTTTGATTACTATATGATTGCAGTGTGTCCATGGTGCTTTTTCAACTTAAAGTAAAATGGGGAGGGGGGTCAGCTGCACTTAAACTGACATTTCAGCATCTCATCTGGCATGACTCAAAGCAATTCCCGTACTTTTTAAGGTATGGTGGATGGAAAGCATAAATCTCCAACCTTCATCCTGTGTTTCTCTCAGTGGATTCATGACTGCACCTTCCCCTATCTGCAAAGTCTACAGTCTACATCTCTCTGCATCAGCTGAGTAGCCATGGCAACAGAAAACACTGCAAGCTCTGTTGTGTGTGAGGCAACCCTAAGGGTTGACAGAGACCAGTAGGACAGATGTAAGCAGACCACAAATAGAAAGGAGTAACCGGTATCTACAGGTTTCAGAAAAATTCGTTTCATATTTTTAAGATGTTTTTAATGCTACCTCAAATTTAAAAACTTAACATTCAACCAGCTGATATCTCGCTGAAGATGTGAAACTAAAAATGGCAAGTATAAGAAAAAGGACACCAGGAGGAGGAAGTTATGAGGCCACCAAATTGACAGGGTGAATAAAATACAAAGTGGATTCCTCTTTGTGGGAGTGCGAATGTAGCTAAAAAATTTCATGTTAGTGTTTAAATCACATGTACTGACAGACTGGAACATGGGCTCCCCAAAATTGATAGGGCTCATTCTCTGGGAAGCATAAGTCCACTCACTAAATTGCACAGCAGTCCATTCACTACATTTTTGAGTCCAATGTTTGGCCTAAGGGTGGTGCTGGAGAAAAGGTCATGAGGGCAACAAATTTGACAGGGTGCATGCTTTGGGTAGCATGAATATGCTTACTGAATTTAATGGCAATCTGCCCAACAGACATTGGCCCAATGGTGGTGCTATAGGAAATTTCATGGAGACCCCCAAAATTGACATACTGCGTGCTTCTGGTAGCATAACTCGCCCATCAAATTTCATGGAAATCTGCCCAGCAGATTTTAAGACATCACATTTGGCATTTTGGCCAAAAGATGGTGCTACAGGAAAGGCCATAGGGTCATCAAAACCAAGAGGAGCCTTCCTTTGGGAGTATGAATGCATTCACCAAACATCATGTCAATACACTAATAAGATTTTGTTAGATCTTATACACAAGTTGCCATTTTGGCTGAGGGTGGTACTAAAGGAAAGTTCATGGGGTCACCAAAATTGCCGAACTTGTAACTACTGTGTAACTTGGTGGGCATGGATTTGCTCACCAAATTACAAGGTAATCTGCCTCATAGATGTTGATGTTATGTACAAGCCAAAATTTTGCCTGATGGTGGCATTAGAGGAAAGGTAACAAGGTCATCAAAAGTGACAGGGTTCGTCCTCTGGGGAGCATGACTGTGCTCCCTAACCCCATTGATTTTGAGATTGTTGCCTTGGAGTAAAATGCTGAACTTAGGAAAGATGAAGTAAAATTGTGTTTAGTAAGGTAAACAGGATGAATAAGATGGCAGCGTGCACAAATGCAGCGGCCCCTCCGGCTCCCACTAACAGTGCTAGTTTTTGTTATAATGTTTGTTGTAACGTCTATTCCATCTGTGTAATCTACGACCGAAAGACCCTTTTGGACATGGGTTCACGCATCAGTAGGGCTGGGCGATAAAACGATGACGAAACGTCATCGCGATAAAAGTGAGTCGATAATGATGATAAACTATGGTCATTTTTTACTCGATATGCTGTGTCACAGAGCAGAAGGGTGACAGATGCCTGTCAGTCAGCAGCACGGGTGATACGCATCACAGTGCACGCCCATTTTTCACTGCAAGGTTAATTTGTGTGGAGGTGAGTGTGTCGAGGTGAGGAGGGCAAAAGAGCATGCTGTGGACGGAATGAAAAGAGGGAAAAATGAGCGAAAGTGAGCAGCAAAGCGGTGATGAAGGAGACCTCGTGTTATCATCAAAAACGGAAGAAATTGTGGATAAAAAAGGACACACATCGTCAATAATTTCAAAGTGCTTTGGATACTTGAAAAGTGACGATGCACAGACAAAGCTGGCCTGCAACATACGTCGTCGGCTGGTGCCAACCAGGACTGGAAAAACGACAAACCTTTTTCATCACTTGAAAAAGTGGCATTCCAGCGACTACACCGAGAGCATGAAAATCCGGACAAAACCCGCAGTAAGTCCAACAAGTGTTGCTCAACGCCCTAGCACTTCTGCTGCAGTGGGCAGTGTTAGCAGGGCACCGAAACAACAATCAATAGTGTCCTCTTTCTCCGCCATAACCCCATATGATAAGCGATCTAAAAGGAGCACAGATATAACCAACGCAGTGTCATACTTTCTGGCCAAAGATATGATGCCTATGACCACCGTGGAGAAAGGTGGGTTCAGTAAATTAATAATTAAAGTGCTAGACTGCAGGTGCGAGCTCCCAGGAATAAATTTTTTTTCTCAAACTGCTCTGCCCCAGCTTTTATTTTTATTCACTTTTATTTTATTTTACAGTTGAGTATTTAAATGTCTCAGGGCCTTAACTGTGACCTGTTTGTTGCAGTACCTACCTCTACAAACATTTGTTTGCATGTTTACAGTGTTGTTCTTTACACTATACTATATAATTTTATGTTAATAAACTATATCCTAAGTTCAACTAGTGAATCTTTTGGTTTCTTCAGGTGACAGACATTATCAGGATACTTTTCAAACTGGTATCATTATTGAATTATATATCGTGATAAATATCGATATCGATCAATATGGGTAAAATTATTGCGATAATATTTTTTGCCATATCGCCCAGTCCTATGCATCAGCTACGGTAACACCGGAAAACCCACCACTACCGACAGCGGAGAAGCTACATATCCTTGGGCTACTGCACAAACAAGGCCCCACCACCACGGCGCCACGTGACACAGCTGCTCAGAAGAGGAGGCACCACAAGCGGTGCAAGAGGAGGCGGAAGCAAGGCAAGCGGTCGGTCGCTGCAGGCTAAAGGCTAACCCCAGCCGGCCGGCGCTCCCATCAGTCCTACTAGCCAATGTCTGCTCCCTGGACAATAAAATGGACTACCTAAGACTCCAGCTAACCTCACAGTATGAAACGAGGGATTGCTGCATGCTCTTTTTCACAGAAACATGACTGCACAGCAACATTCCCGACACAGCCATCCAGCTACAGGGGCTTACATCGCTCCACAAGGACAGGAATTCAGACACCTCTGGTAAGAACCACGGTGGTAGGCTATGTGTCTACATAAACAATGACTGTGACTGGTGTTTGATGCTATGGTCGTCGCAACCCACTGCTCATCACAGCTAGAGTTTTTAGTGGTGAAGTGCAGGCCGTTTTATTTGCCGAGGGAATTCACCACCATTATCATGGTGGCAGTGTACATTACTCACAGCGATAATGCTAATGTAAAGCGGCGCGAGCTCTATGGCATCATCAGCGAGCAACAAACGGCCCATCCTGACAGCTTCTTCATTGTCACTGGGGACTTCAACCATGCAAACCTATAGACTGTACTGCCCAAGTTCTATCAGCATGTGGACTTTGCTACCAGGGGGGAAAATATGCTGGACTTGGTGTACACACACCTGCGAAGCATACAAGGCAATTCCCCGCCCCAACCTTGGCTACTCAGATCACTTATCTGTTATGCTACTCCCGGCATATAGACCATTGCTGATACACCCCAGGCCAGTGCACAGGACCATCAGAATCTGGCCAGAAGGAGCCACCTCAGCCTTGCAAGACTGCTCTGAGAGACTGGAACATGTTCAGGGAGGCAGCTACCTATGACCAGCACACATGTGTAGAGGAGTATACAGACTGTGACTGGACACATAGAGAAGTGTATTGAGGATGTCACTGTTTTGAAGTCCTTTACCACACGCACGAACCAGAAGCCGTGGCTAATAGCCAAAGTCTGGACCCTGCTGAGAGAATGTGACACTGCCTTCAGATCAGGGGAAAGAGTGGCTCTGAGATCAGTGAGGGCTCAGCTTTCCTGCACCATCAGGAAAGCAAAATGACAGTATGCACAGAAGATTCAAAATCACTTCTGTGATACCAAGGACACGAGGCGCATATGGCAGGGCATCCAGGCCTTAAAAGACTACAAGACCACACCACAGGCCAACAACAGTGTTGCCCACCTCCCTGACACACTTAATGACTTCTATGCACGGTGTGAAGCTCTAAACAACACGCCAGCAAGTAAGACCCCTCCTCCCCCCGAGGACCACGCTCTATGGATGGACTCAGCTGATGTGAGAAGACTCTATCCAGAGTTAACCGATGCAAAGCAGCAGGCCCCTACAACATACCTGGGCGTGTGCTCAGGGACCATGTTAACCAGCTGGCAGATGTCCTCACGGACATTTACAATATCTCCCTGAGCCAGGCTGTTGTCCCTGCGAGGTTCAAAAAGACAACCATCATCCCGGTGCCAAAGAAGTCAGCTGTAAAATGTCTCATGGACTACTGCCCTGTAGCACTGACTCCTATCATGATGAAGGGCTTTGAGGGACTAGTCATAAGACACATCAAATCTGCCCTTCCCACTTTACTAGACCCTCTCCAGTTTGCATATCGTCCCAACTGCTCTACTGAAAATGCCATCTCCTACACCCTGTACTCAGCCCTATCCCACCTGGACACTAAGGGCACTTACGTCAGAAGGCTGTTCATCAACTTCAGTTCAGCATTTAACACAATAGCCCCCCCACAAGCTGGAAGGGAAACTTTCCCTGATGGGCCTTTGTACTACAACCTACAGCATGCCTACAGCATTTTTTGTTTGTTTGTTTGTTTGTTTTTTTACATTATTCTATTTTTATTTATATCCTGTTCTATTTTATTTTGTACTCCTATTGTGTAGTAGCACCTTGGGCAAGTGAGGAACTGCATTTCGTTCAGCTGTGTACTATGTATATGGATGAATGACAAATAAACAAACTTGAAACTTGATATAATAATCTAAGAGTAAAAAATGCAACCTGTAGTTATTTTCAGAATTTACTGAGACTTTTTTCAGGACCCACAGGCACAGACATCCTGAAAAGGATTAAAAAACTGTACA
The DNA here is from genome assembly GCA_900302535.1 of Neoniphon sammara. Lineage (NCBI taxonomy): Eukaryota > Metazoa > Chordata > Actinopteri > Holocentriformes > Holocentridae > Neoniphon > Neoniphon sammara. Next base: position 9,110 of record OMKZ01051114.1, on the reverse strand, counting down.
AATGCAGACAAATGTCCACAAGACTTTTTTTTCTGTTAAACTGCTCTATAGTGTATGCACACTAGAAATTTGTGAAACACACACAGTCACAGTCACAGTTACACACACACACACACACACACACACACACACACACACACACACACTTTAAATCCATATGCAACCACCAAAAACAAGCTGCTATTGTCACAAGGCTGGAGCTGCCGCAAGGCCACCCTGCTCACAGGATGCTAATCCTTCCTGACTAGCCTTGTTTGCAGTTCACCTCAATTCACCCCTCTCCTCCACTGCCCTCCTTGCACTACTGACAAACAGCACTTAAAAAAAGATCTATCCATTGTAGTTAGAAAGAAGAATGCTGTTGCATCATTAGAACATCAATAAAAAAAGCAAAAGGTGCACATTTTCAGACACTGACTGCTTTATGATATGCTTGAATAACAGCTGAAGACTGTAGTCAATGAAATCATTTTGGCTTTGGAGCATGTGACTCCTCTTCCTAGCAAGAGTACATATTTTATAGCTGTACAGCAGACACACATAACAGAATATTGACCAAACTTAGCCCCAATTATGCTGCTCCACCAATAACATCAGGTTTATTTATAGAGCAAACACATTGGTCACAAAGTGCTTTGCAGAAAACAAAGGATGGATTAAAACAGATAAAAATAAGAACAGCAAAAACAAGACTGGACATGTACGTCACACACTCCAAGAAATAGGGCCAGAATTTGTGTGTGTGTGTGTGTATGCGTGCGTGCGTGCATGCGTGGGCGTGTGTGAATGCCTGTACGTGGCCACCAATGTGTGTGACTGGATATGGGAGTATGGGAGTACTAAGCTATAGGAGAACGAAGGACAGAGTGCACCAGAGAATAAAGGTAGGCTAGGCTGTGCTGAATAAATGTAATAATAAGTGATGTTTTTATACAAATAAATATCCATTTTATCTGATATTTGTAAAACAATAGTGATTCAACCTACAGCAAGTTCATGGAAGCTTTTACATTTGAAGAGTTTGTGACTCTTCAATTAGTTTGTGACTAGGAAATTTCTATTTTTTTCCAGGCAATATTAATCAAAAATTCATAGTAGTAGTCTAATGCATAGGTGATATTAGCTTTTGTGACATATTTTTTGGATTCTAAAATCAGAGAGTCAATTTTGTGGAGCATTACATGCAAAATTAAGTCGGTTTATTCAGGGATGGCATTTATCTGTTTTTGCAAATGAACTATAAACACTAATCTGATTCACAGGAACTGATGTGTTTTATGTGTTTTGTCTGGAATAAACAGAAGAACTGTGTGGTTAGCATGAGCAGTGATGGCCAACATGTCTATCACCATGACTGTGATAATCTGAAATGCAGATTATCATGGTTATTATTATTATGATGATTACCAGATATGGATTACTGCTTTAAATACTAATATATTTCAAAGATTACATCCCCCCCAAAGATCTTAGGAGATTTAAAGAAAGCATTTTTCTTTAGCTATCCATGGTATGGTGTCAATTTTTCATCACACATTTGCTCTTGCAGCTGTTCAGGCTGTGACATTTCAGTTACGCGGAATAATAGTTACATCATAGCAGATTCTTCTGGAAATAGACATGAAGACCTAGCACTGGGGTCAACGACTTTATAGGGCCTCACATAGACTGTATATAAAGATGGACGACGTGACAGCTCCCCAGAAGTGAAGCCAAAACATCTGGATCGCCCCCTGGTGGCTGGCTGCAGTATAGGTCATAAACCCCGCCCCCTCCATGTTAGCAGATGGAACAAGGGCCAAACTAAAAAATCAAACTACACGTCAAATAAATTTTTCCCAAAGATGGTTCCTGTCATTTCAGGTAGTTCCTATAATGCTGATGTGTGGTCAAGTGTTCATTTTTCTGATAAGTTGAGTTTTCATTAGTTATTTGATGCTATAAAAAGGGGATGTGACATCTGTGATTGACAGCTGCTCTGAGTGAAACCGTCACGGAGCCAGCACCTGTGGACTTCTGCTCAGGAGGTGTATGTGGGAATGTCGAGAGGACATGAACGCTAACTTTCCATAACCTTGACTTTTAGTTGTTGTATTTACCTTATCAACAAGCCTTCAGTCGTAGTACAACCAGCGGCAATGACGGTTAAGATTGGAGCAGCTAGGCTACCTCAAAACTTCAGGGGGCGCGTGCTCACGATTCAGTTGGGAGATATCGGCAGGACCGAACTCGGTCTCTACTGCGCAGACTCTGGCTCCAAATGATGTCACCAGGGCAAGATGGCAGCGCGCATCCGGGATATTTTGGCTTCACTTTTGTACAGTGGGAGGAAGTGGAGACATGTTGTCCATCTTTATATACAGTCCATGGGGCCTCAGCATCACATCAGCACTCTCATTCTGCATCTCAGAATTATTTATAGTAAACTCTACTCAAGAGATATTAACCATACATTAAGGCACTGTTCAACGGGGGCAAAGGCTGTATAGTGAATGTGTCTTTTATAATGTTGGGACTTGGCTGGATTCTGATTATCAGTACAGTAACATAATAGTAACAATATAATACTGTAAGAAATCAAATGTTAATTGAGACAAACAAAAAATATTAAGCCTATAACAAACTGGTCTCTCTAGCCAGACTATCTCTTCCACAATCTTCGAATGCTCTATAGATACGTCTGTAATTCAGCCCGTTAAAATTTGAGGAGATGAAGCTGTCATCTTCGACCGTTAAAACTCTTCTTACCAGAAGAGTATTTGACCAATCACAACACACTGTTCAAGAAAATGTATTCCCCTCGGAAACATAACCGAGACAGCTAGCTAGCATGGATGATATGCAGACAAAACCAGTGAAAGAAGATACCAAAAGATGCAAAAGATGTCTTCATGGCGAGGAGGAACCTCACTTGTCATGGATTGAATTCTTCAAAGTTACAAAATAGTTGAAAATGTCTTTTTGAATTTCCATTTCTGCTCAGCAGTTAGCTAGCTAGGCTTCGACTTATTTGGTTTCCAGTAGGAGTTATTTATGCGTCTGCATAGGGGATACGGCCGTGAGGAAATGAGAGGATCCCTGCCTTATTTTGCTACTCTTTTTCAGTGCTACTGAAATTTAGACTGTTAGGTGGCAGGATTTGGAAATTGTAGGAGCCAACACATCTTGCTTGAGAGACTAAAAATAAAGAGTCCAAAGTAGCTAATGCTCTAATACCATGAATAATGAAGACAATATGTGATGCTACCATATTCAGATAAAGAGATTATAAATCGGTAATACCAGTAGGTGTGCATGTGAGCATGAGTGTGTTTGTCTGTCTTCACGTTTGTCCTGCAGTGGACTGGGGACCTGTAAACAATGTATGTTGTGAAAGGCTCCAGATCCGCGTCACCATAAATAAGAATGAGCAGGTAAGAAATGTGTACAGGTCACACACATGGAAGCTTGGAGCTGCATAAGATGAGTAGATGTACAGGCTACTTTGGAATCACTAAGGCATTGTGCATTTTGTACTGTATGGTCATGCCAGCACTGATTAAAATCATTAGTATGGATCATCTGTGCGTGTGTGTGTGTGTGTGTGTGTGTGACTGTTGAACCGTCCTCATATAACCTCATGTGTTTTGATCTTGTGTTCAACTGGCCAAGACTTACAAATACTCATCGTACAAACTATTAAGAACATCTGCGCCTTCCATGAATTTGGCTAACCAGGTGAAAGCTTAAGTGTTCTCCATTTTTGTACACTCAATATTTGCAATTCAGTTCTCGTGTTTCATGTCATGTAGCAAAGTCTAAAATTTTCTCATGGGTACCAATAACAGAAGTCATGATGATCTGAATTTGAGTCTTACATGACTGATAATTATGATAATTATCAAGATGCATGAAGTGTTGTATCACTGTTACGCAGATGATACACAATTATACCTCCCGCTGAGACTGGGCAGCCCCGATAAGCTGAAGTCTCTGTTTCACTGTCTAAATGACATCAAACACTGGATGGCTAGCAATTTCTTAAAACTAAATGACAATAAAACTGAAATTTTAATTTTTGTATCTCTGGAAAATATGGCCTGTGATCTAGAATCACTGTCTTGTCATATCAAACCCTATGCAAAAAATCTGAGCGTCTTATTCGATACCGAATTCAAATTTGATAGACAAATCAATTCTGTAGTCAAGTCCTCCTTTTATCATCTTAGGGTCTTAAGCAAAGTCAAACATATGTTTTCTTTTAAAGATTTTGAAACAATAATCCATGCTTTTATTTCATCACGCCTGGACCAATATTAGCATCACTGCACTGGCTACCAGTGAGAGTTAGGGTGGAATACAAGTTTCTACTCTGTCTTCAAAGTTTTAAATGGTCTAGCTCCAACCTATCTCAGTTACCTGCTGCATCCCTGCTCTCCAACCCGAACCCTGAGGTCATCTGATAAGATGTTACTCCACACTCCAGACTGTCGCTCAAAGCGGAAGGGCGACCGTGATTTTTCTATCGCTGGGCCCAAAATGTGGAATCACCTCCATTCACATGTTCACTCAGCACCCACGATTGACTGTTTTAAATCCAGGCTAAAAACTTACCTGTTCTCCCTGACCTTCAATGGGTCTTAGATGTCAACTTACGTTCTGTTACTGTGTTAATATTGTAATTATTAATCTCTATCCCCTCCCTTTATCCAAATTTGTATATTTATACATTAAGTTATATATTTGTAGGGTTTTTTTTTCAGTGTGTGTATGTGTTTTGTTTTATTTGTATGTAAAGCACTTTGGTCAACCACTGGTCATTTTTATATTGTGCTATAAAAATAAAGTGACTTGACTTGGCTTGATAAATCATCAGTTTGAGCAGATGAGCTAAACCCCAACTAGTCCATTAATGATATTTGTTTAAATCATGCATAGCATTCACTAAATGATGACTTTTTGGCAGTGGTAGATTAGTTTTGATGGCTTCCCTGATCATTTCAGGCTGGACATTAAAAATGTGAGGGTCACCTGAAAAATTGGTGCGTACCTTGGGGGCTTCTGGTAATCATAACAGTTTGATTGTATCAAACAGCACATTGGGGTAATCTAAACTGGCAAAATGCCAAAGAAAGACAGCGAAAAGACAGGAATAGAGTGAATAGTTCAGTTAGTGTTTGAATGGTACAATAGGATAAATGAATGACCTAAACAAATGAGCGTTGTGTAAGAAAGATAAGATTAAGTAAGAATGTTTTAAAAATATTATTTTACCATTTAAAAAGCCTCTAGGAAAGCAATCCACAAAATCTGAAGTTAATTTCTTCTTGTAGGTGAAAAAATGATCTCTGAAGCACTTGTATACAGACTTAAAAAACTTTGCTAGTGCAAATCAAAAGCCTTGTATGTTTCAACACACACTTGTTCCGAGTCAATGAGGTTAGGCTGCTATAGACCTGTTAAAGGCTGCACTGTCTCTGAGCACAGATACTCCCTTCAGTATTTGTCTCTATTATCTTACCTGATATGCAATCAAGGCAAAGACACTGCCTAGAGAACATTTTTATTGATTCTCTTTTAGGAGGAACAAAATCATTTCCTCTATTTTTGCCCTTAGGCCTAGGCCTTGTAGTAAAACCAGCTTGTTGATGAGACAGCTCAGAAGAGAATGGTGCAAGTTATGCATGCTACAGGTGAGTGAGAAACACTTCACATTCAAAAGCAGAATCAAAGTAGAATGCTGTAGTTGCTGTGGCTACAAAAATATCATCATACCTTTGACTCTCAGCACTATTCCTGTGTCCTAAAGGAATCCAATGCCAATGTATTGGATATTCCTCTGAAATCTATGCAAAGTAGTATATTCACTCAGAGTGAAAATTAAATTACAGAGTTATATGTGAACTTATAAAATTTAAATACCGTACTTCCTCAAATAAAAGCCAGTACTCAATTAAAAGTCTCCAATAATAGACGAGGGCATGGTCGACATGAACAAATAAAGGCCAGCTCCAAATACAGGCCGGGGATAAAACAGGAAGGGAAAAAAACAGCAGAGGGCGGAAAATAACCGACTGGGAGAGGGGGGAAATAAGCACACTGAATGCCGGCGTTCTCCGGAGACCGGGAGAGTGGGAAAAATAAGCACTTCCTCTCATCTCCAAGTTTTTGGGGTGATCGGTCCAAAAAGTGGGAGCAGATCAGAAGATAACGAGGCTTCGTACTAAAATATGAGCAAATATACTTATCAAACAGAGGTAAATAGAAATAAAGGAATCTCTAAAATGAAAGCCTGCCTCCAATAAAGGCCTGGTATCCACTGCAGTTGAGCTAAATAAAGGCCCCAGCCACTATTTGAGGAAATACAGTGCAAACAGTATAGTACTACTGTATAGTACTATTACAGAGCAGTAGTATTAAGCCTTTGATCCACTTAATTTGTTTCTGTGGCAAAAATGCATTCCAATTTTACATCAAAAACAACTCAGATTTCCTCACTGCACTTAAAGAATTGTGAATCAAGTTTTCCTTGAGAGACGTAGTACACTCCCCAGAAGATCAAGGCCTAGAATTATCCATAACAAACAGTGGGTTGTAGCTGAGGGAGAGTGACAACAGTTGTAAACAGGGAAGAGAGGAAATACATTCTCTCCGGGCTTCAGACAAGACCGAATTATTTCTGTAGTAATAATTACATTTTCTATGCAATACTGCAAGAAAGATCCAGTTTTATTTTTGAAAGGGAAAGAAGGAAAAAAGAACAAAATGTCCCAAGCATCCCTAAATGCACCCAGCGGTTTTGCACCATGGTGTGAACCTACATTCTTTTATGTGTAAATACAACACCATGGACTAGCTGACACTGCAAGTAATACAGGGAGACTATCAATGTGTGGATCTTCAGCAAGTTTGTTGGCTGAGAGCAACAGATTTCATTACACGTCCATGTTTCCTCGTTTGCTTAATTTTTAGTTTTGTGAACACTGATTCCACCTTGCATGTGCAAACTAGTGGAACAAACATCGGAAAGACAATGCTTGGAGAACAACTGCATCCATGGTCAATAGTAAGTGCTGAGTTTTATTCTGTACATATATATATATATATATATATATATATATATATATCTTTTATTAATGCTAGCTAAATAGCACTTGCTAGAAAGCAATATTATCTCATCCAAATGATATAACGATATGAAACATAATACCAAAACGTTGCAAAATACATCATCTGCCAACTACCATAAAAATTAATGGAGTTTCTCGAACCATCCACAATTGGTCAAACGCAGTGACACATCAACCAAGTAACAAGCAGTAAGTCTGCTTAAATCATGGCGCTGCAGATGCCAGACATAACAAATGAGAGTTCAGTTCCAGGTTTGTGTTATGCTTTCCCTGTCCACACCTCTCTTTCTATTCATAGGTGGAATACAAGAGAAATAAAGGTTTCTAGCTCTTTTTAAAAGTGTCTCCTTGACATCCAAGCTTTTATCAGGTTTTCATGACCTGTGTCCTGCTTTCTGGGAGGCAGATGCACCCTGGCAGAGTCCTGCAGTTCTTAACCCTACTATGCCATATCGGCACTACACATGCTGCTCTCTGGGCAGCAGAAAATAACTAGTGAGAGTATTCAGCTTTCTGTCTTCCATGCCCATCTACACTGGATGGACCAAAATTGCTTGAGGCTGCAATACACATTGTAATTCCTCAGTATCATCTTTCATCATCTAATAACCTAAAACCCCAAAAATAAATAAATAAAAGTATTTCCTTTTGTTTATCCAACACATTGTTCATTATGCTTTCCATAAAAACTTATTTTGGAATAAGAATCAATGTCATCTGTTGAAACAAACTTCTGTGACAGCTGGATAAATCTGTAATCAGTGGAGATTTCCTTCTGTCATATGGAATTTGTATGACAAATTTCATTCTCCTACAAAAATCCATATTAACTTGGATAAACTAGGTGACTACAAATATTGTGGAACTGTCTGTGCCCTGTGCCTGAAACAACAATGTGACACTTTTTTTCTACGAATTTGACAACACCATGTGTGAAATATCGAGATCCATTTTCGTGATCTGTCCTGAAGAGAAGAAAGCATTTTCTCTCCAGTTCCACTTTCAGCAATATTATTATCAATCAGTTGTACCACTGACAAAACCTGCCAGTTCAACCCCTTCAGATCTCATTCGATCCTTCCCTCAGTCAACAATCTACTGCAGGTAGCCAACTATAGCCAAAGCCTATAAGAAGCCATTACACTGTGCAATATTTCCTCAGTAAAGTGTCAAAGATTGTAACCATGTGACTTGTGAATCTCAAGCAGAGGCCTGGCAAATCAAACTGGCAACATTGAACATTCACTCATTAATCAATTAATGCAAAAATGAATCTGATCACAAGATGGGTCAAAATACTTAGTGTGACAGAGATTTATTGAGAAATAATGAGTTTTAAATATGATTTTACAAACACATATAGAATGGCCATAAAGTGCTTCTATGAAGTAGATTCCATGGTCATATGGTCTGGTCATAGGACACAAAGCGGTGATTTACATGACAAGAATGTGGTCTGTGTGACATGGCTGTGAGACCACAAGATTGGTCGCCCAGAGGAGCTGAGCGCAAACCAAACATGACATGGTGCCAAAGCAGCACTGGGGAAAGAAAGAAAACACACAAAAACGAGGTGAACAAACAGGGATAAAAGGTACAATGTCAGGCACACAGGTCACATGGGAAAAAAATGTCATGATTGCATGATCGACTGCTCAACAATATACATATACAATGCTGAATCCACAAACTGCTGAACAAAAAACAACAACTTGGAAAATGAACAACCTCCTAAAGTGTATCTTGCAAATATCCAATCCTTTTCCTTCCCCTTTACAAAGGAGGCCTGGCTGGAAAAATCTAAACAGATGGCACGGCCAAGAAAGAGAGCACGCATGTACAGCAGCGGCCAAGATAGTATGACAAAACATGGAGCTGTGTCACCCCTTCTCTTGCTGCTTCTCTCTCTCTCACACACAAACACACACACACACACATTAAGCTGTATCATGTATAGCCAGTGGGCCTTTGCTCGGTCTCTACTTCTCTTTCCACAACCTT
>OMKZ01051113.1:0-12339 GCA_900302535.1 Neoniphon sammara | reverse complement strand
CAGCCATGCTGGAGGTCCACAATTCTTGCTAACAACATAATTGTCCCATGTTCACTGAGTTTTATGTTCCCTCAGCATAAAAAGAATAATAATTTCCATATCTCTGTTAAATGAATGAAAATGCATAATCTGACAGTATATGTTAAATAAATAATATCTGAAATGGTGTTGGCTGCTTCCAAAGATACTCCAAGATATTCAAATACACTTTTTATTGACATTACAAAAATTTTAAGGAGCACTCCAACGTTTTGGGAAAAATCCTTTATCAAACCCTGAACCCAACTTACCCAGACTGAGACAAGATGTTTGATACCATTTTCACCTCTGTACGTTCACTGGTTCAGTTCCTATGGGTAGCATTTCGTGTTAGCTTAGCATAAAGACTTGATGTCGACATGGGTCATTAGCCTAACTCCATCAAAGTGAAAAAGTAAACCTTGCAGCAACTCTGAAGCTGTCTTATTTAAACAATGTATCATGTGTATCTGAAATACACGTCCTGGAAATGTTTTTAAAAATTAGAGTCGTTTTAGGAGAAGTTAGACGATTGGAACTATGAGTGACGTGTATTTCAAATACACGTGATACCCACAAATACACATGCTAGCCAAATACATAACGTTAAACATTAGCAACATACACAACAACATGCAACAAAATGTCTTCCCTCAACATAAAACAAAGAATAATGTCCGTAATATCCATGTCCTCTGGTATATTAATAAAAATGCATAATCTTAAGGCTGGCTTTACATGGTGCAACTGAAATGCAACTTGGTGTTTCAGGTAGACCATCCAAAGAAAATTTTAAATTTGGGTTTGCAATTTGCATCTTCATTTAGAATGTTCCTTATGGGTTTGTTGACATGGCAACAGTTTCATTTGCAACCTGCAACTGATTGCATGGAAGTTGCATTTTGTGAAGCCAGCTTTATAGTACATGATCAATAAATAATACCTGTAGTGTGTATGAAAATGGTGCATAAAAATACAGTGAGGGAACATAGGACCCTAGGAACACAGATATGCACCCATAGTTGCATGATTATGTTTGCTCTGCCTTTCAGTTGCTTTGTTAAATTAGCCAGCTGGATAGTCGATTAAGTAACAGTTTGTTCAGGTTAACTGGGCTGACTCTTGTCAAGCTACAGCTCAGAGTGTTTTGGAGCAGAGACTAGGACTAAAGACATTTGGAAACAAATATTCCTTATCACACTGTATAGCCATTCTCCAACTCAGATGTCTGTTTTTCTATCTTGGATTTTATATATTTAGGCATTGTTTGTGTACAGGCAACATGTACAATGATCCCATATATGGTTGCTAGGAGATTTGAGACACAACTGCAAAGCCTCTATCACTTTAAAAAAAATGTAATTGCCAAAATTTGGCTCTATATATGATCCTATTTGAGGTATTACATCTCAGTTGTCATATCTCAGTTAAAATAATCAAATGTTATTAGACTTGCACACACACAAATGCCATCAATGAGGCACTAACAAGCTACAGCGAGAGGCTGTGAGAACATGAGAGTAATCATAAAAATTGGCATCAGAGTGGATTTTTGGGACAAACAACAGAGGCTTATATAATCAATGGATGTTGATGATGATGATGAACATGGCAAACAGCCAGCAAAATAGAAGGCACTTATTAAATGCTTTAAAACAGAAAGTAGCACACCCTGCTGAATTCTGTTTTGTGGTGCAGGGAATTAATCACACACTGAGCCTCCATGGCCATATGAAAAAAGTACATTTCATTTGCATTCAAATCAAATTATAAATACACCCAAAATTGCAAGTTCTAGCAAAGCTTAACTCCAAGTTTTATATTTTACACCTTGGGTTTGTCTGAATGGTGTTACTGCATACTTTGAAGTTGGACATTTTAGTGGTTAGATCTTAATTTGAAAGCAAGTGTAACTTCATATCAGACTGGTTATGATAAACATTTTGTTGATGTTTTGTATTTTGACAGAATTACTGAGTTCCTCTTGAATATACATTGAATGATAGGAGCTCTCAGTTCTGTACCTATGGACGACTGTCCATAGGTGTTTAAAGAAATAAGAGCAGATTTAAATAATCTACTTGAAAACACACATTCACAGAGTTTTAAGGAATACTCCAATACCCTTTTCCTGACTTACCCAGAGTGAGACAAGATGTTCGATACCTTTATCACCTCTGTTCGGTTCCACTGGTTCGGTTCTGATGGTTAGCATTTGGTGTTAGCTTAGCATAAAACTTGAAGACTACAGGAGTCATTAGCCTAGCGCCGTCAAAGTGAAAAAATTTAACCTTACAGCAATTCCGAAGCTGTCTTATTTACACAATGTATCGTGTATTTGAAATACTGTAAGGTTTATTTTTTTCACTTTGATGGAGCTATAACTGCTGAACTGAACTATAACCGAACTGTAACTGCTAGGAACTAGCAGTTATAGTTATAGTTCCTATCATCTAACTTCTCCTAAAACGACTCTCATTTAAAAAAAAATCCAAGATGTGTTTTTCATATATACAATACATTATGTAAATAAGACAGCTTCGGAGTTGCTGTAAGGTTTAATTTTTTCACTTTGATGGCTCTAGGCTGACTCCTGTAGTCTTCAAGTTTTATATGTTAAGCTAACATGAAATGCTACCCATAGAAACTGAACCAGTGGATGTACAGAGGTGAAAATGGTGTCAAACATATTGTCTAAGTCTGGGAAGTCGGAAAAAGGGTATTTTGCCCAAAATGTTGGAGTATTCCTTTAACCGTTGACCTAGTTATTAACCTGTACCTATGGACAGTCATTCTATGCAGGGTTTGAAAAAGCTAACACACTGAGATGTTGTCATGAAAAAAAAAAGCAGAAATGATGCTGTATGTGATTGAATTTACTTCTTTTTCCATGGACTTACTAAATACTTTCCTCCACTGTTCACTCCAGACAGAAGAAGTGTATGGGCAGACTGCTGGAATATAATGCTGATGTCAACATCTGCAACAATGAGGGATTGACTGCTGTGAGTAGCCTATAGTCTCCTGGCTGGGGTTAATGTCATATTGATTGTTTAATGTGACCATAGTCATTACCAGAGTCTTCATTACTAATCAGGCTAATGTATTTTGATCTACTTGATAATGCTGATGTGTACATTAAACTAGGCAGTACATTGACTGTCCTCCTAGATTCACTGGTTGGCGGTTAACGGGCGGACGGAGCTCCTCCATGACCTGGTCCAGCATGTGTCCAATGTGGATGTGGAGGATGCCATGGGGCAGACCGCTTTACATGTGGCCTGCCAGAATGGACACAAGACTGTGAGCTGGTTTGAAATGCCTATAACAATGAAAAAATATGCTTATATCCTCTTTGCTCCTTTTTTTTCTTCTTCTATCATGGTCATAACCACTATTTCTCACAAGAAGGGTGTTTGAAAAGTCTGGAATCACTCACTTCCATACAGAACATGCTCAACATAATCACCATCACCATAATCACCATAGATGCATGTACCTCTGTATCTGAAGAAAGGCATTTCTCAAATGACAGCTACTACCAAAGTACCACAGCATTACCACAGTGCAAACAGTACATATGATATCTGGATCAAAATTGCTGTACAAACCTTAGTAATTTGTTGCTGCAGATGGTGCTAGTTTTGGATTTTCACAGAACAAACTTTTTCCTGCAGGTAGTCTCAGAAAACAGATGGTATTTGAGAAAGATTTTCTCAGTTTCTTTTCCAGTGTTAAAAGAGTACACCAAGTTTTGGATTGGCCCATTGCTCAGTTTATTTATCCATTATTATTTTCCATGGGTCTCTGGTAGATCATTTGCTGTGCCACTCCATTTTAAAGGATAATTCCGTTTTTTTAATCTGGACCCTGTTTTCCCCTCTATCTGGGTCAAAATGTTTAATAGGAACAAAACGTTTTGGAATCGGTCCAGTATTGACTGAGAACGCTATAACCGGCAACCATGAAACACGGCTGTAACGTAATCCAATGGGCAACCTCTCCGCGTCAAAGTGCATCCACTAAGTGCTTGTTTTGCCACTAACAGGCTCAGATTAATATAAGTATCTGACAACATTATGGAAGCATCCCTTCAGAGATAGAAGTGTGTAACAGAAGTCTCACTCAAGGTGGAGCCTCGCTCTGAAAGCTCGCGGGAGTTGAGTTGTTGCAGGAAGACAACAGTGTAAACATGAGAGAGCCGCCTGGTTAAGAGTGGAAACGTTAGCAGTTACAGAGTTTGAGTTCAGAAAGCATAGCTTGGTGTTATCTAAAGATAAAAGAAATAAACAGTGGTTCGTGTTTGCACATTTCTTAGTTGTGCCAACAGAATGTCGCGCCACTCTTCGCAGCTTTCATAGACTACCATTGTTGGATTGGGACACGCTGAAGCAGTGGCTAGTTGTGCTACAAATGGATGCTAACACTCATGTCCGTACACTGCGCGTCGCAGACCACCAGATCTGCAGCGACTGTTTGGAATATTTGGAGCCAAAGAAGACAAGAGGTCCTATACCAATGCACTTTGCCCACAGAAAAACACTGTTTTAAGAGACCTGCTTCAGACAGAGTGAAGGTAGTGCGCACTGAGTGCCAGCACTTTCCATAATGTTGTCAGACACTTATTAATCTGAGCCTGTCAATGGAAAAACAGGCACTTTTAGTGGACATACTTTGACGTGGAAAGGTTGCCCCATTGGATTACATTACAGCCATATTTCGCAATTGCCGTTGTGGCGTTCTCGCTCAATACTGGACCGATTCCAAAACTTTTTGTTCCTATTAATCATTTAAACCCATATAGAGGGGAAAAGAGAGTCCAGGTTAAAAAAAAAATAGGAATTATCCTTTAACACTCTATTACACTCTATTATAAATGAAATAATGCTTGCTGCTTGCTTGCTAAATGAAGAAGTTAGATGTAGAAGAGTTGTTAGCCTAGTAATTTAGATATCCACATCTGTGATGAGACAGTTCTTTAATACTTGCTTTTATTTTCCGCATTTGGTGTTTAGCTCTCCATTATATAGTATCAGTACACCTGGATATGGCCAAATTCTTAGAGATTAAACAAACCATGTCCAAGCCTCATAACATCACAAAGAAGATTTGTGTGGTCCTGTATGTTGTTTAATGAGTCGACTCTTAACCACTTAAGATTTATACATAACCACAAAATGAAATGATAGTCTGGGACCCTGGGGCCTGTGCCCTATGTGGCTGGGCACTAATCCTGCCCAGGTTCTCATCACTTACCAGCTAAACTTACAAATGAGTCAGACCCAAATATCAACTGCAAGAACAGTAAATACAGTGTTCCTTATCACCCCGATTCCAAACTTTCTGATTTTTGCATTTGCATTTGACGTCATATTATCCTAATATTTGTGGTTCAAAGGTGAAACTGCCTGCTCATTTATCTTTGAAGGGCTCTTTAGACGAGATGCGACAGCTGCTAGGCAATCATTCATATCCAATATGAAGCCAGTGGGGAGGCGAAGCAGTCTGGCAGGTGGAGCGGCAACCGGCTTCGATCCTGTGAAGCTAACCGCTAAGCTGAAGCTGAATGGACACGAGTGCCGGCACACAATTGATTAATCAGCGGACACCATGTTGCATGACGAGTGAATTGAGATTTTATGTTGGCGTCACCGAGTTTGAAAAATTGAGGAAAAGTTCATTCTTGATCCAAACAATCCAGTAGCCTCTGTGTGGCTATGCAAACATGCCAACTAGCTAGCTGTCATTAGAGCAGCATCTTGTAGTGACTGTACAGTGTTTCTATGGTTCCCACACATGGAGTGCTGGGGGTTATTTCTCATCATCTGAGGTGCGGTGACTGCAGAGCAGAGGCGGCATGAGTCTGCATGCAGCAGTTGCATCTCGTGTAAAAAAGCCCTTGATCCAGCTTATAAATTAAATATTTTCCACCATGTCAGTTAAGTTTGCATTCGTTCTGTTTTCGCTCTGGTCAGACGGTGTTGTGTCTCCTGGACAGTGGAGCCGACATCAACCGGCCAAATGTCTCTGGAGCCACGCCTCTCTACTTCGCCTGCAGGTGATGTCATGCATAGTTATTCAGTGATTTAGTCGGAAAGCTGGTGATTCATAATACTCTCCTTGCCGCTTTTGCCCTTCCTTATTGTTCACCACCACAGGTGGACTAATACCAAAAACATATTATTGATTAAATTTGCCTGTACTAGTATTGATCATAGTACGACATAAAACTTTTAGAAGAACAGGTACGAGTTTATTTGTTCATTTGATCATTTTATGCACTGAATATTGCACAGAAACCCTGAATAAATAATGATTAAACCATGATACTGTTTGATACTGTCAAATAGTTTATTGAAATAGGTTTTTTGGAATAGGTCAACAGATAAAAACAGTTTGTTCAGAACAGTCATGCCATTAAAAGTAGGACAGTTTAATTTGCCAGTTTGTGTTGGGAGTGCCAGTTCCAATACTCCAAATCAGTGCACTTTTATTTAGCACTACAGACATACTGAACTACAAATTGACCGCATTATCTACTCGTGTTGTTCTACAGTCACGGCCAAAGAGACACGGCGCAGATCCTGCTTTCTCGAGGTGCCAAATACCTTGCTGACAAGAATGGCGTCACCCCTCTTGATCTCTGTGTTCAAGTGAGCATCAATAAACAGGCATTTCAATTTTACTGCCAGTTTCCATGCTCTTTTTATGCTCTGCCCTTTTTAATTCTGTCTTGTTCACTTTTTGTTGTCCTCCTGTCATTAAAGGAATACTCCAACATTTTGGGCAAAACACCTTTTTCCTGACTTACCCAGACTGAGGCGAAAATGTTGGATACTATTTTCACCTCTGTATGTCAACTAGTTCAGTTCATATGGGTAGCATTTCATGTTAGCTTAGCATAAAGTCTTTATGGTAAGCTAACACGAAATGCTAATAATGCTTGACATACAGAGGTGAAAATAGTATCCAACATTTTCGCCTCAGTCTGGGTAAGTCGTAAAAAGAGTGTTTTGCCCAAAACGTTGGAGTATTTTTTTAATATTCCTACTGTTTGTGTCCAGGGCGGATATGGTGAGACATGTGAGATTCTCATCCAGCACCACTGTAGACTGTTCCAGACCCTCATCCAGATGACACAGAACGATGACATTAAAGAGAACATGGTATGACCTTTTTGAAGGAAAATCCTCCCAAAGTGAGGACAAATTTCTGCTCCACACTTCTACAAGCAGCTATTTTAGGATTAGGACATGATTTAGAGGTAAGATTAGAATTCGCAGGTTGGGATTGGGTTTAATGATTAAGTAATAAGATGGTACATTTTCATATAAATACAGCTCTCTGTTGATATAAGGCATTAGTGATTCAGCTTATACACAAGTTACATTAGCTGTTCTAAACACTCGGTGTCTGGTAGCACACAGGTAGTGATGTCTTGCTTGTTTGGAATAAACAGAAGAAGAACTGGGTACTTAACATGAGCAGTGTTAAATCACTAAGGCTGTGATAAAGAGCTGTGTAAATAAACTTGATTTAATTTGACTTGGCTTGGCTTGTCTAAACAGACGAAGAGCACAAGTGATCTGTAAAGTACTTAGCATCAAATATGGAGACAAATACAAAAAAACAAGGGTTTTGAGGGTTCCAGTGTTAGATCTGCCACAGGAAACTTTTCCATTTTGATGATTCCAAATGGCAGTGAGAGGAAATTATGTGAAAAATTTGATCTTCAATACGCAGAAATTCTGTAATGTGATGTCACTTAACAGCACGCAGCACGCTTATGTTTGCCAAGTCGGGCCAGTCTGTGGCACTTCTATAAAAGGAAACCAAAGAGATCTGAGAGATAAAAATAATTTGAACATTTGTGACTCTAGCTTTTTCTTGATAGATCACTCACGCACTGCTGTTTCGGAGACAGTTATGGATTTCACTCTTAATTTATCACTTCCATGTAGAGAAGATTTCCCAGCAGTGACTGCAGTGACACCAGAATTTAATGTGGGAGAATGTGAATCTACATTGTCTCAGTTAGTAGGGATGGATCATTTTACTCTGTTGCGAGTTAGGATGATAAGACAGCGGGCTTTTACATGAAATCTTGCACTGATTAAGCTTTAGGTTTACTTTAGAATTAGGACTTGATTGCAGTGGAGAGGATTAAAGTTAGGGACAGGAGTAAAGGAATGACTATAATCAGTGGAAGACCCCCACAAGTATAGAAATGTAATAATAAAAACTTGTGTGTATGTGTGTGTGTGTGTTTGCAGCTCCGGCAGGTTCTAGAGCATGTCTCTCAACAGAGTGACAGTCATTACCAGAGGATCCTGACCAGTCTTGCTGAAGTGGCGACCACCAATGGACACAAGCTCCTCAGGTAGACAAATTTGATTTACTACTTATTTGTAAGCCAACTTATAGTGTTCATATTGTCAGTTGCATCATGACTAATACCTCCTGTTTTCATTGTTGTTGTTTATGTTTTCTGTGCTGTATCCTACTACTATTTACTGCTGCCACAACCCAATGTTCCCACAAGGATCATTAGTTTAAACTTATCTTAGCTGAACCTGCTTATACACAATGCGTAGGATGTGCAAATCAGAAGTCTGCTGAGAATTGTTCGCTGTGTCCACAAATCAGTTAAACTTGTTTTTGCACAGTTCCATATGGAATGCCTGATTTGTGCTTCATTTCATCATCTTGCTCATTAAATTGTGGAGAAATAAACCAATATTGCCTTACAGTTTGATAAATAGTATGAATTTGTTATAGCTCAGTGATACTACGGTCTGTTTGACATCAGTTGCCTACTTTCCTTCCTCAGCCTCTCCAGCAGCTATGAGGCTCAGATGAAGAGTCTGCTGAGAATTGTTCGCATCTTCTGCCATGTTTTCCGCCTGGGGCCTTCATCACCAAATAATGGGAATGACATGGGATACAATGGGAACAAGACTCCTCGCAGCCAGGTCTTTAAGGTTAGTACTGCAGACTTATAGGTATGTACAGTGTCTCTATACTGGGATTATGGAGGTTGGTGTTCTTTATTATAATGCTACAAAAAAAGTATAATTATATCGTTAACTTATGTACAGTATCATCTAAGAAATGTTTGAAAATATAACCCCTGAATCAAACTGAAAGTAAATTGCATTGCAAAAATAAATTCTCTGCTCATTAATATAAGTTTCTATACTTAAAAAATGATTTAATTGAGACCCATTTATTGATTTTATTAAAGGGTAACTAAACCTCAAACCCAAATCTGTGTGAAACCTGACCTCTAATGGTGAAAAGTAGGGTGGCTGGTCTTTGGTGGCAAGTGATGTCAACACCCATAGAGAACAACAGTCCCTTTAAAAACGCAAATATGTACTTAAACACACAAAAAAATAGAAAATGTTAGTCACCAGATGTTAAATTGCTGCTCCTGTGCTTATTTATGAAAATAGAAAGTGCTTACTACCTTGCTGCTGATATTTTGCCGCTTTTCTGAGCACACCCATCTTTCCTCTTAAAATATGCCAATAAGAATTTACTTCATTTGGATGCAGATGTGTGTAAGACAGCTGCATGAGGAGAGGGCATGGACGGACCAGTGTTCCTGGAGAGGTTTTGGTGTCCTAGATGTGAGTCATATAGATATTTAACTTTTGAAGGGAGTTAATTACAGACCTTTGAGTGTCAAAGATATCAATATGTTGTGATCTGAGAAATGTGATAACCTGCATGTTCAAAATCTAGACTCCTTGCTACATAGACTAGGCTGCTGTATATCACCAATAATCAGTGTTGGGGAAGTTACTCAACTAAAGTAATCAAGTTATTTGTTAGATTCTATAAATTGTAATCCCATTACATTATTAATTACTCTCTCTAAAAAAATCAGATTACTAATTACTTCGGCATTACTTTCTCAAACTCAGATCAGCGCTCCCTAGCTCTCACTCTTTCCCAGCCACACAGCGTGTGTATTTGTGTCATTTCTCTTCTATATATTCTCATTTTTTCTTATGACTCTAAGTATATTGACAAATTCATGTGAAATTTACTTAAACTGATTTTACTTCATTGAAAGTGGTTTTCAGTGAAATTATCTCGAATGAATATCATCTGATAAATACCCCATATGGATGATTCTCAACATTGTTGTTGCTGATGCATGTGTGCTGCTGCCCAGTAGCAGCACACATGCATCAACATCAATAATACGTACTAGCTGGTATCAACAAAGTGTAACTGAACACGAGTGATGTGATCAGTAGTCTATTGTTGATGTGTGTGATTTTTGAAGTATTAAATTTGTCATAGCAACTTCAGTCCTATGCTTAAGTAATGCAAGTAATGAGATTTCTATTAGAATAACTGCAATGTAATGACTGGAAATTAAAATCTTATCCCATCAGGAAACGTTATCTTATTGCCAATCTTATTTCCAATCTTATTTCCACTGCCAGTAATATAGTCAGAATTAATTTTATTGAGACATCTGATTTACTGTGAGCTCTGCTGAGCAATGGCAAAGTTGGTAGAGAAATTCTCATAGTATGAGATGAGCCAGCTGGATCAGAGTGGATCAGTAGCTGTTTTGGATACTTGTGACACTTCACATCATGCCATAAATAAGCACAGGAGCAGCAATTTAACATCAGAGTCTTCTCATCTGGTGACTTCATATAGTCTCCTGCAATGGCAAAGATAGAGAGAAAAAGATAGTGGCATATTGAGGTATCCTTAGCACATTGGCTGAAGTTGTCTAAGCCCCTGCTATGTATAAACAGCATAAAAAAATAAAAGCTTCATGTGAATAGTAAAAAAATGTGCACATTATCCTGCATAATGGCAGCAGAATTAAGGTTAATGAACATACTCCTTTCAACACAATTCTTTTGCTCTGCTTGAAGTCTGATTTTAAACTGAACTTCCCTTGAGTCTTTGATTTCCACCCTCCTTTTGGGTATCCAGTTTCTGGCTGTAATGGTTCTCAAAAATACTGATGATTAAAGATTGTCTCTGTTTGGTTACATGTCACACTTACTTGGTGAAAGAGTCTAAGAGAATCTATGTGTTATTGTCACTACTGCTCAGGCTTTAACTTTGTAAAAGGATTTCCATTGAAAAATATTTTCCAGCTGTGCATAACAATTTTAGAAGAGCTTAGTGAAGCATGGGGGTGAATTGCTCTCCTGAGTGCTGAAAAACGATCCCAGCTCCAAATTACAGCTAAAGTGATAGTTTGTAAAGAGACAGTACAGCCCACACTGGAGAGATTTTCACAAACGAAGTTATTTTCATCCAAACCAAGATCAGGAAGATCCAAAGTGACCACACAATCTGAAGACCAGATATAGCAAGCTAACATCTTTACTAGACAGAACAGCATCTGCATCTAATACAAAGCCAGCTGAACAAAGAATGCCCAAACTCCAGTTAGTCAAAGTGCAGTCAAAATATGATTGGTAAGCTGCAATCTTAATGGCAGAGCAGCAGTCCTCACTTCTTTTACAACTAAATGTTTAGCAATGGCCAAACAGTACCAACATTTCACTGCTGAAGACTGGGAGCAAAGTTGTAGTGAAGGGTTGGTAGCTTAGACTGAAACTGTAGCTGGATTGGAGTTTGTAACCACTGTGGTGCATCGGCAAGAATGCAGAGATGCTGATATATTATCTTCAAACCGTTTATTAGTTACAGAAGACAGTAGCCTGAGCGGGTGTGTGTTTGTGTGGTTCTAAAGTAAACAAGAACAAAAAACAATATAAGCACACGAGCAGACAACATTGCTGACAGTAAGCTTTAGGCAGTACTAGTGCTAACCATTCTGATAGCATCCCTCATTACTATGATTGGCTTAATCTACTAATCAGCAATTCGCTCATTTAGAAAGGTAACTGTCATTATAAGGCACTTCAACCACAATTGTTCACGGTCTCCTAAATATACAGAAATACGTTCAGAGTACACATGTGGACAGTACAGGATACTAATTTACCATAACTGTTGTGAGTGCTAGCCTGTGGCTACTATTAGCACTTAGTTCTGAACAGAACATATAAACACTTCCAATATAAACTCAGGGTGCAGAAATAAACATCACATCGTCCTACTCACATGTTTCTGAACGCACACATGTATGGATGACGTACGGATGCCTAACTACTCAAGAGATGCATCAGGGGCATTCCTCTGCAATTCAACTAAAATGGCAGCAAGCATATTGCAGTATCTAGAGGCAAGCCAATAAGGATGCTGATTGGCTGATTCCTACCATGTGATCAATCAACTAGATTACTATAGTCAATAAGCAAGTCCTTCATA
>OMKZ01051110.1:0-11367 GCA_900302535.1 Neoniphon sammara | reverse complement strand
CGTGCGCCCCACACACACACACACACACACACACACACACACACACACACACACACACACACACAGAAAGAACGAGAGAGAGAAGTATAAATTCTGTCCACCCTCTGAACTGAGGTGAATCTTAGGGATGAAAGGAAGGAACGGAGGTAAAAAGGTAGGAGAGGGAGAAAGAAAGAGAGACATGTGTGCACGCAAGAGTGTGTGGCATAAATGGTGTTCATCCACACTGTGAGCTGAGGTGAATCTTAAGAAGGACAGGAAGGAGAGAGAGAGTAGAGAGAGAAGAGAAGGGATAGAGAGATTATCAGGCTAATCAGTTGTGAGACTTTGTCACACCAACACATTTCTAATTCATGTTCCTTCAATTTAATGCTTATTTTTCATCTAATTCACTCCATCACTCTTTTTATCATAAGAGATTTCTTCTGACAGCTTAATTGGTGCGATGCATAGTCTGTCATTAATTGAGAGAAAAGATAGAGAGCTTTGTTCTTCACTCACTTGCATCAGAGTCATCAGGGGAAATGTGATCACTTCTTGATTAATGAATTCTCACAGCTTATTGCTGTATTTTAGTTTACTGCCATTCTGTCTTCTTAAGAAGGTTATGGGCCCTCTAATCTTTATCCACCTTTGTCAATAGTAATGTAGACTACACTTTCTGAACAAAAAACAAATAAGGGAATTATGGGAAAAATTGCAGTTAATTTGCAAGGGTGCATATTATATTTTAAGTTGAATTCACAACAACATAAGTTTTACTTTCTTTTATTAAATAGATTTTACTCAGGTAAAAAGAGACATGATTTGTAGAGAATTATCTTTCCAAATGCAGTAAGCTGAGAGGAGGTTTTATAGCATATGAGTACAGAGGAGTGAACCATGTGACACATGGCTGACTGATCTGAATTTGCCTCTTAATATTCATAGCATGACAACACTGCAGGGAAACAATATAAAAACATATCTAAAGAAGGGCAGTACTGTTAAAATATATGAACATGAATTTGTTTTTTTCCAGGTAAATTATTTTGCTATATTTCATACATTACTTGAGACTAAAAGGCCACGAGACCATTCATTTTCTTTTCTTTCTTGTTCAGACAAAGAAAATAAAGCAGAGCAACACACATGTGAAAGGGCAGAATATGTAAATGTTGACTGTACTCTGCATGAACTGAAAACATCTGTTCAAATTCACATCAAATCTGATGGATGATTAGCTTTTTGCAGTTGCAATTAGAAGTAAGTAAGGTTAAAAACAGTTTTAACCTTGGGGCCATAAACCTGAGCAATTAAGTGAGAAAGTCCATCTGACTGAGCCTGCTGAGTCTAGACAGACTCATCAGGTTCAACTTAAGTTCAACTTAAGTTCATCTCTGTGTCTGACTGTAGAAATGACTGGTCATGGTCTTTGATCCACATGGTAATAAAAATATCTGGAAACTTCTTTCAAAGACTTACTGCTGGATCACTGCAGACGTAAAACAGACTACTGTCTCCATCTAGTGGTTTAATTCTGTAGTACAAATGGATTTTGGTTTGAATAGCAGAATGAGGAAGGTATTCAGCAGTATCTGAGAGCAGATCTGGCAAGCAGGTTTGAATGTTTGAAGTGGCTGTGGGCACTTTATTGTGAGGGACACTTTGTCGTCACATTGTTTGTAAAATAAGACTAATCAAGGTCTTCATCTTCATCCAGGCTGTGAACAGAGCAGAAGTACCCAGACTGACTTATCTGAGGCTGATTTGCGATGTCAGAGCTCCTTGTCACCAGTCTCCTTATCAAAACAATTGAAAGCACTGTTTTTGGCCCACTGGCAGGTGGGGCCTAAGGATGTCCATGTCGGTGCATCTGTCTGTCCGTCCATATGACCGTCCGTTGCAACACTTTACTCCAAGGCAGCATACCTCAAAATCTTCTGGGTGGATTGCCATGAAATTTGGTGAGCACATTCATGCTCCTCAGAGGATGAACCCTGATGTCTTTAACCTTTCCTCTGATGTCACTCTCAGACCAAAATGTCAACTTTGCATGCAAGTTTTCACAAAGTATAATAAGTGGATTGCCATGATATTTGGTGAGTTCATTCATAGTCCCCAAAAGAGGTTCCTCTTGGCCAGGCCAAACATGAGGCTTGTAAACAATATTTCTCTGAAACTGCCAAATATTTTGCTGTGGATACTCATGCTTTCCATGGAGTGAACCCCATCAGTTTTGGTATCACCATCACGTTTCCACTATCATCACCCACAGACCCAAATGTCAAATTTACTATCTCAGATTCTACTGGACAAATTGCCATTAAGTTTCATGAGCATATTCATGCTCCGCAGAGGATGAACACTCTCAGTTTTGGTGACCTCATGACCTTTCGTGTAATGCCACTCTCAGGCCAATATTTAAAATTTACATTTGATATATCGCTAACTCTGCTTGGTTGATTTCCATGATATTTGGTGAATGCACTCATACTCCCCAGAGAACGATTCCTCTTGATTTTGATGACCTTGTAACTTTTCCTCTAGTTCCAGCCTTAGGCCAAAATGTCAAATTTGATATCTCAAAAGCATTTAGGTGGATTGCTGGGAAATTTGGAAAGCACATTCAGGCTACCTAAAAGATGAACCATGTCAACTCTGGTGACCTCAAAACTTTTCATCAAGTGCCACAAATGTACAAACCCCTTTCTCCCACTACTTTAATTCTCTTGACATGCATCGAGCCAATGGTGGAGGTCCCACACTAGTTAATCACTAATGAGTTCCAGTCAAGTAACTGTTCAGCATTTCTCTTTTTACTTACAAAAAAAAGAAACTCATGAATGTTGTTATGGTCTTAAACAGTTTGTGAAATAGAGAGATCTAGACCCGCAACATATGGAAACACATTTAAGAGAATCAGAAAGTTCCGTCTTCTTCCAGATGAGGGCAGTATAACGCAGTAAAATGTTTTATCCAATCACACCCCCCTCCCTCTCTTACTCTCTCTCTCTCTCTCTCTCTCTCTCTCTCTGTGTCTCTGTCTCACTCACACACATGCGTGCGCACACACACACACACACACACACACACACACACACACACACACACACACACACACACACAGATGCCACAGCTATATCCTGCAGCTCTCATTCAAATTAATCATGCCTCTGATTGCATCAATCATGCCCAACCTCTGCTGACAGAGGTCAGCGGTGACACAGGTTTGGCTGTGGGTAATTAACTCACAGAGTAAGTATTCCACTGAGTCCAAATGATTCTGAATTATAACTCTAATTTCTGGGTGAGTGATGATCTTTAGAAATATAAGATGGCCACTTGCTCAAAAAGTATTAGCATCATGCATGTTTAGGGTTTACAGTATGAATGCATGCAGCCCTATGCAAATTAGTAGTTTCATGCATTTCAAATTGTGGAAAAAAACTGTTATGTTGTCATATTTTGCTTAGGGCTGCATGCATGTAGACTGCGTCAGTTATATGTGTATAAAATGTCCCTCTCAGTATTCATGCTGACAGACCATTTTTTCTTCAAACCACTTGAGACACTCAGTGTGGTGCCCCAAGCTATTGGGGTTATTTGCTAATTTTGATGTTTATCAATTTATCACTCTGCTGAACTGAATGCTCACACACCCACATGCCAAACACCACTTAACAGTTTGAATAATGAATCTGAGGCTTTTGTTTTATCTCCTGCCCCACCAAAGTACAACTGGATGTGAGCTCTCTTTCATTAAATAACATTTTCACTTTTTCATGTCATTTTTTGTTGCATGCGATTTACCCAATGATATTTAAAGTCAACAAACTATACTGATCTTTGCTTTTGTAGGGCAGCACTGAAAATCAAGTTGCCTTTGATATATACAAAATTTGAAGCAATGCGGCTCAGACTGTGTTTTTCACAAATGTCTGACCAAGGATCACTTTGACCGAGTCACTTGTGACCCACAGGTCAATACTAATTACTCCTCTTGTAAGATGATTGCTAAATACAGTCTTAAGCCTGGGATGATTTTTAAAACATTTAACTGTTTCTTCCAGGCTAAAAATAGAGCTCATTCTGAACTCCTCATTTATAGAATTAAACATTTACCATTGGCACATTGGTTTAGTCATGAATAAGAGATGAAACATGAAACAAGAACAAGTTTTCTCCAATGAGCTGTCAGATAACCAAGCTCCTGAATAAGGCAGCCCTTTCTCCTGCATGCTCTGTCTCTCTCTCTTTCTCTCTCTCTCTCTCTCAGGCAGAGGAGCTGAGGTCTACAGTACATTTGAAATGTATACTCCTTCCTGTCTGTTTCACTGACCTAGAAATCCCCTCCTGCCTCTGTGAACACAGATTCAAAGTGAGGCTTACTCTATATCTGTCAGAAAAGACTTGTGTTTGCTGTTCACTCTGTGGAATGTAGGGAAGGTGTACATTTGTAAGACCTACTGCACTGCTATCACCCACTTTCTGAAGGGGAAACTTTTACATAATAAGAGTGAGGATGTTTGATGTGACACTCAAGCTTGGCAAGGAGGCTTTTATACGGAACAAGATGAGGTGGGGAAAGACATCTTGGATTGTTATTGCATGGCAGTATTTCACTTTGGCTTAACATTTTCATTTTTAGACCATGTACTCATAGATGAAATTCATGTATGAATGCATGGACTATTCACCAACTGGAATTTTCATGGAATTCATGAATTTTTATGGATTTCATGAAAGTTTTGGTTGTGGCTGCAATGAGGCAGTTAATGTTGCAAGTCACTTGTTCATGAATTCATGACAAGATCTGCATATTATAGAGTTAAAATGCTCCATCGAAGTGAATTTTGCCTTAAGCCACAAAAATTTGTCAATTCCGCCTTTCTGGTTATATGATAAATGCATGAACTAAATTTAATTTCTCCAAAAATAAACACAGCACAGCAGCTCCGCGGTTAGCACCGATGCCTCACAGCAAGAAGGGAGCATTGGATTCCCAAACCTCACTATGTGGAGTTTGCATGTTCTCCCGATGTTTGCGTGGGTTTGCTCCACTTTCCTCCCACAGTCCATGCATGTTGGATTAACTGAAGACTCCAACTTGCCCATAGGTGTGAATATGTGTGTGAGTGTGTTTGTCTGTCAGTGTCATCCCTGTGATGGACTGATGACCTGTCCATAATGTTTTCTTGCTTTCCACCATGCTGGGATAGGCTTCAGCCCCCCATGACCATGAATAGGAATAAGTGAGTATGGTAAATGAATGAATAAACTGAAGGGGTCAGGAAGAATGGAGACTCCTGATAACCCATGATGTGTAATAGTAACTGGGTATACACACTGCAAGCAACTTGATGAGTTGTTCTCCTCTGACTGATTGTAGGTGGTGTCATGGAGGAAGGGCACAGCTACATTATTGCTCTGATAATGCCTTTTCCTAATTTTGCTAATTTTAACTAGTTAACATTGTTAGCTTCAAAGATATAATAAATAAAACTCAGTGAAATTACTTTCAAGCATACCATCAACTCCCACGATGGATGCAAGGAAACTATTGTTTACAGAACATTGGTGTCCATGTTATATAAGTGTCCTTTCCTATAGGAAATGAATGAACCTCAGGTGTCTGGTTAATCATGTTGCTCGTAGTCTAAATGATTGTCTTTTCATCTTTGTTAAGCCTGTGATGGACTAACAACCTGTCCAGGGTGGCTTTTGCCCAGTGTATGCTTCTATGGACTCTTCCCTCCTCTGGCCCTGAGATGGAATAAGCTGATGAAGAAGCAAATGAATGAGCATGCTTTCCCTTTCCAGACCTGATATCTGTCTTGTTGCAGAATGTGGTGAAGCATATGGATAAAGGTAGGAAATGCACGATGTATAAATAGTTCATTGTTACATACAGTGTGTGACTCATCTGCAGACTGATACACGAAACTGCAATTACAGTGAAATATAGATGTGTTTGCCATAAATAGTCTGTATGTGGCTAATGTATTAAAAGTAGGATCTGTCTCTCACACTCTCCATCTCGCCATTATGAGTGTCTGTAAAACACACTGATGCCTGTATGCATTTTGCGCATGTATGTGTGTATGTGCATGCATGTGCGTATGTTTTTTTGTGTGTGCATGTGTACAGGGGTGGTAGAAGACAAACACTGACTTTGTCCCATAAGCCAGCTAAGTCTAAATATAAATAAGCTTAGAACATGGGTCAAAATCTATCAGTGTTCACTTTTCACTTCACTCAATTCCAGGACAATGGCAGGGCATTGGCAGTCTAAATGTGTAGTTGTGATACAGTAAACAATTGGGGCCCTCAGAGGACATGCGCTTTGGGGCTTTAATACAATGTGAGGAGATTGATATGTGGCCTTGAGTTTCTTTGAGGTCCACATTGGATATCACATACCCCCTAGAGGCAGTGGGCTTGGCAGTAGCCATTGATAGTCACTGGGAAGCATGCCAACATGGACCTGAGCCAAAACAACATGTCATACGGGCACAGCGCAGCACAGCGTGGCACAGGTTCTCACTGCCCCGGCTCCAAACACAGACCGGCTCAAGGTGACCGAGTTGTTGTGGAATGCACTGGGAATCCCCAATGCATTCCACAGCATAAATTCACCTGCCCGGGACCTGAAATTGAGAGTTTTATAGGTCAAGTATTTGTTTTTCTCCAGCAGCATAATTCATTTGGTCTTGTGTGTTTTGGGGAATATGAGGTTTTCACTCCTGCCTGTTAGGCTTTGAACTGGTAATGCTGCAACTAACAGCTTCATTCTGCACAGTCAAAAATATTGTTGAAACACAAAAGGGCTGGGGGAAAGAAATGAGATTAATGATTGGATATTTGAGACAGTATTTTGCTCAATACAATCCTGATTAGCTTACCACAAGGCTGATAGCAGTAGTGGTAACCCTTGTGTATCCAGTGTTTTTAGTTCATTATGATGAATGCTACCACAGCACTTTGTCACATCGTGCATGCTTAGTGGTGCAAGATAGCATTACATCCTCACAAAATACGCTATTAAGTTAATCATTAAGTCGAACTTAACAATGAGAAGTAGAAGCATTTCTTTAACATTTTCATTTATATTCAGAAAAGAAAAAAACATGTAAATGATATAATGCTGAGAGAATGCTGTTTTCTACTAATTTACTGCTGCAGCAGCATTCTTCTTTCCACAAACTGACACGTCTAAGCCTCGTCTGTACCTGATCCAGTGCACTTTATCCACCTCCAAAACCCTCTGGGAAACAAGACCGAGACTCAGACACAAACAGTCAGAGCTTTTGTGTTGCTATATGCCATGAATACCATTCAAAAGCTGAAACAGTGTGAATAAAACAGGACAAAGGGTATGCCAGCAGCACTATGCAATACCTACTGGAGCAGGCCTGGTAAAAAAAAAACAGCAGTACCAAAATAGAAATACAATCAAGATATGATTTTGTCTTCACTATTAATGGCTGTACCTTGTTTGTAATTGTTTTATTATTCACTCTTCGATTAGAACATAGAAACAAAACTTTAGAACTTTTTGATTAGGAGGTAAAACTTGAGTGGTTGCAGGATAGCTGCTCTGCAAGGTGTTGATGGTAATGTGGTCTCCCAGATGAAGAACAACAAAGAAGTGGGAAGGTCACAGGATTCCACAGTAATGATGCTAATAAGCCATGAATGAAAAATGAACAGTGCTTTGGGAGGGTGGAGGAGCCATTGGTCTCCATCTCTCGCTGTTTCACTGCTGATCTTCTCATTTTCTCTCAACCAGTCATGAATATATTCTCTCTCTCTCTCTCTCTCTCTCTCTCTCTCTCGCTCTCTCTCTCTGTCCCTCTCTCTGGCTCCCTCAGGCTAGTAAAGTAGAAAGCACTGAATAAGCCTTTAATGTGTATCCAGACACCGCTTGTCAGCTTCAAACTGTTCTCGCCTGACCATCTTTTCCATGCCCATCAGCCAGCGTCAGGGAATCCTTATCCTAAATTGATTCAGCGCTCAGAAGATCTGTGGAAGAGGATGGAGACAACAAAGCAGGGACTGATGGGAAGGCTTGAGAAGGACCCAGGGCGTGAGGAGGAGGAGGGGAGAAACAAGGGAAGCATAAGAGGCGATAGATAAAAATGTGTGAGATATGACGGTGGGTTAGTTTGGTTTGATCGCAGGACAGAGCTTCACTTCATATGTCTTTGCACCTTACCCAATGCCCAGGCACTGCTCATACTGATGCATGCATGGCTCAATCCCCACTGCAACTAATGCCCTCTGGGTAAGATACTGAACTGCATTGGGAAAAGACTGTTAGCTACTGTAAAATGTAAATGTAAAAATGGCATCTTTTGGCATCTGAGGCAACAGAAAAGAAATGGCAGAAAATGTTCCACTTCTGTTTTATTATGTTGTATTTTTGCTGAACACGTTGTGATTACAGTACATCTGTGATTTGTATGCATTTTTGTTTTGTTTTGTTTTGTTTTTCATATTCTGTGTATGCTTTGCTGAAGAGACACCGAGTGAGAAATTCATTGCTGTCAAAGTGTGTATATTTAGTTTATTTTATAGTCTCTGCAACGAAGCGACTGCCTGCCTGGCTGGTTGGCTGGTGATGTGTGCTGGCTGTCCTTGAAATGCCAGAGAAAAGAGGATTGTCTTACAAACACACACACACACACACACACACACACACACACACACACACACACAGAGAGAGAGAGAGAGAGAGAGAGAGAGAGAAAGAGAGAGAGAGAGAGAGAGAGCTGAATTTTGAATTTTGTCTTCTGGTTGTGCAAAACTTGTTCCTTTCTCTTGATTTTACAGATGGGCTTTAAGGTCACTCTGCAATTCAAATCATTGCAATAATCCACACTTGGCTTCATTTATCAAGCTTTAGCTAACGTAACTTTGTGGCTTTTTGTTTATCAGCAAACCTCTTCTGAGTTTACAGGGATTTTTGATACTGATACTGATGGAAAACACTGACACACACCAGCACTGAGGAAGATGAATCATATGAACTATTTACAGCAAAGGGGAACACAGCCTCCATATTACTTCCAAAAATAAGATGTTAGTTGGTAAACTGCCACATCATATGTGGGGACTAAAAACTCCTTCATGCATAATGTTCATTTTCAATATTTTAATCATGATGAATTATTGATCCAGTGCTTGGTTCATAGTGTAGGTACTCTAACCCACCTTATATAACAATTCCATCCGAAGTACAGGTTTCTTGGCCTCAGTGCTTTGGTTACATAATGAGTTTAATAAATCGCCTGTGCATGATCAAGAGGTAAGATCAACATCGTGACGTCACCTTTAACCTTACCCATTTACAGTGCTCGCCATTCAGTACCATGCACTACAGCGGCAACCCAGATTTTATTATGTAAGTCACTGATGACATGGCAATTATCACTGTGTCATTGATAATGCCTGCTTATCTATTCAGGCTCACTGTAGATGGACAGGATGGGTGTGAGGTTGAGTTTGTTGGCGGTGTATTGAAAGTCCAACAAGTTATGCAATTGATCATTATCGCAGGTGGCCAACATTTGTCTTTGCAGCCATGTGGAAATATGATTTCTGTGCCGTGTTGATGATAGAAATGTGTACATATTTGGATCTCTAAACTGGCAAATTATAACTGAAAAAAACTTCCAGATTTTCCAGATCATGGGTTCTCAGTACTTTTCCTAGCATGGATCGTCAAGTAAATATGTATCAAATTAAACCAAAAGTTTGAGATCCAGTGTTGCTGATCAGTTCTTGTTAGATATCTAAAAATGCACTGGAGCTGTTTACAAGTAAATGAGCTCACGGTTTAGCACAGAGCACATCTCATCCTAAAAAATCACTATTCTGCTCACAGGCTGTCTGTCTGAGACATGACAGCTCTGCGGGGTAAAGAAGTAATTAACGAGGAAAATGATTAGTCTGATTGAAGCAAGAAAGACAGAGAGAAAGAGCGAGTCGGAGTGAGAGAGATAGCAAGAAAAAAAGTCTGACAATGACTTTGTGACACAGACTTTGTGCACATACACACTCACTTACACACACACACACACACGCACTTGATTTCCACCGGAGCCTTCAGGGCTGGACCATGGCTGCCTTTAGAGATAAACCACCCTGCTATCTCTTGGAGATTCAACTTTCTTATAAGTTCCATGAAAGCTGTCACATGCGTTTTTTTGATGTCAGCAGAAAGTGCGCCTTACTTTAACTTGCATGTTCAAATCTTTCTTTGTGGCACTCAGAGTTTGCCCTTACCTTCCAAAACAACCTGGCTGCTGTTTTTCTCAAAGTTTCCCAATTACCATACGCGTGTTGGTTTCAGATGTGATGTATACGAGAAAAAAATGTGTAAGGAACCCAAAATGCGGATTGATTTGCCTACCTCGTGCATTCCTCGGCCTTGCACATTACGTTGCTTAGTTGACAGTATCCAACCTGACCTGGTGACAGCCCATTTATTCTGTTGGCGAGCAGGTATTTTTCAGATGGTGAAAGTACACTAGACGTTTTATACTGCACACCTGGGTGAGGGAACATGTCTCCTAATAGACTGCATCAGCAAGAAAGTGTTTGTGCTGAGTGTGTGTATGGGGGTGTGAGTGTGTGTGTGCAAAAGTAATATCCAAGCCTCATTTATCACTCACAGGCACAGATACTGTTAGGGGATCTACTGTAACTGCTGAAATCGAAGATACTAAAGTTACAATGTTATTAGCGCACTTTCACAGGTGGTAATGTGACATCTGTGCTGTACTAAGAGGAATTCAGAAATATCACATACTTACTTTTATTAAGCTTGATGTTCCATAAAAATAACTGAGAGAAAATGCACTATTGTCCTCATAGAAAATAACTTCATGCCAGGCGCTGTGGGCATCTGTAAACCTGGAGCTTGACCTTTGGATCACCATGGCAATAGCAGCGACCTTTGAGCGAGTGATGGTTTGTGTATGGATCAGCGTTTGCTCAGCTCTGTCCGTGTGAGTTATGGCAGACCTCGGCACAAAGCCTTTTAGTGACTGGATGTGAGAATTGGCTGCTCTGAGCTCATGAATCCTTGTGCACGCCACACGACCACACACACACACACACACACACACACACACACACACACAGTACACATACAAGAATACATCAGGTTGTTAGTATAGAAATAACTGCAGCACAATCACTTAGATCATGGGTAGCAGTGTTCATATAAACGCAGAATCTCCCAGCTTTGTCACTTGCAGGAAAACCCTCAGTTCACTTGGATTTTATTAGTAATTTCCTGGGAGGGATCAAGATGCCCTATATGGCTTTAGGTTTTATCTCAGCAAAAGTTCAGCGAGATAAGGACCATTACAATACATT
>OMKZ01051108.1:0-30721 GCA_900302535.1 Neoniphon sammara | reverse complement strand
ATTCCTGCATTGCATGATGCAAACAAAATTCTTCTTTTGGCTTTTAGCTGTGAAAGACCCCTTGAAACTAAAATTCATGTGTTAGTACAGGTATGTAATTGCAACAAGTTCTTTGTGCATGCAACCACTGAGCAAAAGGTGTGGGTAAACTATTAATATGACATTGTTGGTAACAATGAGAAAAGGATCAGGGTTTCTGTAAGTGAGTTTAAGCCCTGGGTAGCTTCTCTCATATATTTGACCACACGAAATACACAAAATACTGAAGCTTCACAACTGCTTCTGTACAATATGTCTATCACATATAAAGCATTAAGGACATATCACTCATCTATTCAATAACATTTAAAAAAAATGTTAAAAATACTTCAAGATTCAAGTTATTCGTAGAGACTGCCAAACGTTGAGTGATGAACTGCATTTCCATAAGTATTATTAATTTTTAGTATTGAAAAAATGGCCAAAAGGATGTGCAATCATTGAGTAATGTAATTAATTTGCCCCTGAAAAAAAATATGCAGTGCTTTTCAGTATTCATATCCATCTAAAATCAAGACACGAGACACGAGAATTTGACATTCTGACCTCTGTCTCACTGGCATTATGTCCTACCATCTATTTGTCACATACATTACACAGCCAAATATATCCTAAGATAAACTTTGCCTGGGTTCATATGATTAATGCGTATTTATAATTTGAGTTCCCATAGTGTATGCCACACATTCAGTCTGCAAACAATTCTCAGACGATCCCAATACTTTGTTTATGATAAGCAGTGAGATGGCCAATCTTTCCACAAATAAAAGCCAAACACACAAAGTCCATAGCAACCTGAGAGCCACAAATTAAAAGAGCTGAAACATTCTATAATTTAGATAGACACAGCTGTACACAGTCTAACACAAGAAATGCTTGCTTGGGCGCACTGCAAGATTCAAGCAGATAAAGGAAATTACAAGGATACTTAAATCTTTATTCGTAGGTTTGTATGCCATGAACTTCAGTGGCGTTACAGTGTAGTTCTTAAGATGTGGCATTATAGGTCAAATCTATTTCACCAAACTACTGACGGCACAAGCCAGTGCTCTGAAGTGGATGCTTAATCTGAGAAACATTTTTCTTTACCCTTTACCATATTGATCAATGTGATGAAAAGGACCACTTCAGCTCTTTTCAACAGTAATTGTAACAACTGTCTGTGTGAACATATTACTTGCCACTCCATTTAGCAGTGACCTTACACAATAGACATTTCGCCTCAACCATCTGAGTGGTTTGAATTGATCTATTTTGCACATATAATTAAGGGTCACACATAATAATATTTATTTAGTGATTTGATGGCATGTGCTCTTAATTATTTTGACTTTGTTAGAAGGTGGTGAATAATCGTCTTTAACATTAGCCTAAGCTGTAAATGGCTCATTTCCTCGCCTATAAACTTCATTGACATAGAGTTGTATTGTAAATCTTTTTCAAACTGCCCTTTCAGTTACAGGGATATGCACATACTTTACCCATAATCAATTTGTAGACCCCCTGAAAAGATAGGTACAGACATATTATCTAATTTGCCTTGGTACCTTCAACCTTTTATAAAGATGATGTGTTGAAATGCAGCATTGCTTGTCAAAGCTTCAGGAGTTCAAAGAGATTTTGTGTTGTAGGCTACCAGCTGATCATATGTATAAAAGCTCCCACATCTGTATTCAGCAGACCTATCTTAAGCCCCGTGTCCATTTACCCTGGCTAGCACGCATGGCTGCCATGCATCACCCTTAAGCAAATAGACAATGCACCAAAGAAATGAATTCACAGTTTGCTGTTTTTCTATGCTCTCCTTTCTTCCATTCTTGTAAAAAAAAAAAAAAAGTACAGATAAATAACAGAACAAATAAAGATATTACGAGACAAGTGGGCCTATTTCCAGATAATACGTAACACTGGTGACATGGGCACTGATGCTGGAATAATTAGATAGAGTATGCCTCAGTCAATCCAATAGTGCCCGAACCGGAGCCAGAGGCAGCTATTATCGCTATTGCGCTTTATTGCTCATCAGTCCATTTAATTTGTCTGGATAACAGGAGGATTAGAGGACCTATACTATACTATACTGTGCGGGCGTTGCAAAACCCTGATCACGTTACAGATCTTGTGCGCACGCGCATTGCCTTACCCGGAACTGCCCTCCTTCCAATGGTTGCCCTGGGTTACGCAAACACCATAAGCGGTGTCCTTGTGTCATTTATTTTAGCGCTGCCTTTCGGGATAAAAATTGACAAATGTTTTCTGGGTTAGGGGTCAGACAGCTATCATTTTGGTAGCTAACTAAAGTATCCATCACGCTTGTTTAGCCAGGCTTTAGTTTTATCCCCAGGTAACAGTTAACTTAGCTAGCTTACATTAACGTTCTAACTTAGCTAGCTTACACTAACGTTCTAACGTAAACCCAAGCAAGTGCATGCGTTTATGGTTTTCGGAATGACACACCGGGACTCAGGAAAACTGGCGCATACGAAGAGCCCCAGAGCGTCAAAAAGAACAACTTTTCAGGTAAAAGCTACGCCTGAGTGGATATGCAAACTTAAGACACAGGTTGATATGGATATGATCACTTAGCATTAGCAGGTGCATTGTAGCTAACAGTTATTATACTGTCAATTGTCTGAAGCCACGTGATCATGTCAATCCTCGAATTTTGTCATTGTAGGATGAACTTGAAGCTGCTGTCTCTGCCAGGGCAAGTAGATCAAAGTCTGGTCGACACTCTTATTCAAGTGACTTCAATGAAGATGATGATGGTAAGATCCCAGGGCACAGACACGCTTACATATTTATAATATAAATGTTTTACGTGGTGCTACGGGCAAGATTGTCCCTTCCACTAGAGGATGTTAGTGTACATGCTCCATTGTTGTTGGTATCCAAATCACCATTTTTCTTTGTGTGTACTGTTTGGTGCTGTTCCGGCTCTAATGATGCCTCCTACTTATTAACTGTTAAGTAAATCCTTCATCTTAAACCACTAGATGCATACAGTTGCCTTCTTTGTGGAAGTGACCCTTCCCTAACTTTGTAACTAATCTGACTGGACTTAAATATCTCTTGCTGTACTTCACAATAAAAATGCAGCAGTCAAATCAGTGAAGCAGTGAAAGCAGTCCATCTAGCATAGCAATACTCAACGACCAGTCAAAGATCATCTAAACTGACATATGTTTCTCTGCAAAAATGTTAATATAGGGATGTCTAAGCTCATTGGAAGATATGTGATTGACTGGAGAGAGTATGCAAAATTGCAAAATTTCTTGTAATACCTGACACATAGCTTTTACATTGTCTTTATTTTTACTTTTGTGCATCAGTTGTTTAATTTCATTTTCATTTTCTTTTGTTAAATGCTGTTGCTGAAAAGCTTTGTATACATAAGGTCATACATACATAAAGAAGCAATTTCTCTGCGGGGATCAATAAAGTTTTCTGAATTTGAATCTGAGTTATTATTATAAATGGTACATGTTCATAAAATGGTATGTGGCAATCAGAGCAACACTGCACTGTGAACAACAGACCATGCTCTTAAAATATGGACAATAACCCAAACTAGCACTTCGCAACTAGCTGTTAGTGTAAGATTTCTTAGCATGTCCAACGGTAAGACTGATATCTTAAATTAGATAGATGCAATTTAAAACTTGGCATAGTCAGCTCTTTCTTGCTCATTCACTGGAATATTATTATTTCACAGATTTTTTGAAGGAACTTCTCAGATCAAGAAAAAAGAAGACTGATGCATTTAGGGCTGGGAGGACTAAAATCAAAATCAATGACTTTGAGCTTTCAGATGATGAAGACAAAAAAGATAGACCAAAGAGAGTTTCATTCCTGAAAACCCAAAGAATCAGCTCCCCCTTGCAAGATGTGATGGCATCAGATTCACATGAAAATGAGCTACCTGACTCCATAGTCAGTGAACGCAGCGAACCCAATAGCTCATTTCCCTCACAACACTTTACAAATGTCAATGAAGAGGATGTTAAATCTGAACAAAGTGGTGTGGATTCTACCCATCCTGAAGCTCTTTCATATCAAACATTGGAAGACAGTCAGCCGGACACACCCTTGCCATCACAATCTGACTGTGGTGTGACGCAAACCCCAGATCCATTTGTCTCTGAAAATAGTGAAGAGAGGAGTGACTCATTTCATGGAAAAAAATAC
Source organism: Neoniphon sammara (assembly GCA_900302535.1). NCBI lineage: Eukaryota > Metazoa > Chordata > Actinopteri > Holocentriformes > Holocentridae > Neoniphon > Neoniphon sammara. The sequence goes on along the minus strand of OMKZ01051108.1, from coordinate 26,494 downwards.
CATACTACACAGTCGTCGGAAAAAGGCTTCAAGCACAGGTCTTCAACAGGTCTGTTTCAACAATATATTTTGTGTAAGAATCACAAAGGGCAGATTTCATGTTAGTTTTATGTGGATGCCATAAACCATGAGTTGACATGACAGTGCACTAAATGCATGCAGATTTATGTTTGCCTGAGTTTTGATCCTCCCACAAATTTCCATGTTATTCAGATAGTGTTGCTGAGAGGGAGCCACCTAGACCCAAACCAAGGCAAAGGACCGTTGGTTTGAATTTTCACATTGTGGAGGAACAGACTGAAGACACACAGGATCTCAGCAGGCCCCCAAGTTCCTCCATGTCCATCCCCTTCTCAGCTGATACAGCTGACAGGATCACTGCTAGGAGCTGTAGTCCGCATGTAAGTCTCATTGCTTGTTTGCATCAAAGTTCCATAGTAAAATAAAGATTGTCCTGCTGAGTTTACAACATTTGTTGTTTTGTCATTTTATCACAGAAGCCAGAAGGAGAGCACAAAGTATCACCTTCGCTAGCGGGGAGTGAGCTGTCACTCTCGTTCACCAAGTCCACTATTGATACTGGATCTAGAGGTAACAAATCAAATGTTTAGAACCATTTCTTTGCATAACTTTTTTGTACTTTGTTTTTGCTACAGTGTCATCTCTTTGTCATTTTTATCATTTTTAGATTACCTTAATTCAGAGGACAGCAAAGAACATGAGGGAAAGTACTCTACATCATTTGAAGAATTTCATGTAAGGCATTCATTACCAGTTTTTAGTGTGACACAAAACAAAAGAAAGTGGTTAGTTTAATGTTATATATACTCAGCTAGACACCTCTGAGACTCTGATAGTGCCTCTGATCCTGTTTAGTTTCAGGAAATGTGTCCATGGTTGAATATATGTCATTGTGGATAGTTTGCTAGCTAGCTTTCACAACAGCTCAAAGTAGACCATCTCCATTGGCAGTTAGTTACTGGCATGTATTCCATCACAGACACACTGCCTGAAGTGGAACAGAAACAGAGGCAGAATCCAGATTTCCTCTCCTTCCTCTGTAGAAAGTTAACGAGAGTTGATAGTTGTCTGGCAGAACATACATAATTCAGCTGAAGTAACGTGTCATTTTAAAAAAAAGTTCTGTATATTAAGGTAATATTACAGTCTACTCTACACTTTGTTTTTGTGTTGTTTTCTTTTAGGAAGACTCAGGAGATGGTGCTAATCATTCTATAGGCCAGGTTAATCGAGTCAATAAAAAATCACTTGATACTAGGTAGGTAAATGTGTGTTACTATCCAAGCTATACCAACAGACTTTTATAGCTTAATGGATAAAATAGATAGATAGATAGATAGATAGATAGATAGATAGATAGATAGATAGATGTACTTTATTGACCCCAAGCTGGGAATTTCTTGTGTTACAGCAACAGGAGACATAAAAATAAATGAAAAAGAATAAAATTAAAAAGAAAAAATACACAGATATATACAATATACAATAATATACAATAAAGACTATATACAGTAAAAAATATAAACATCTATATCATCTAATAGGTTAGTAACTGACCATCATTTTGTTTGTTTAAATTAGGACATCAAGTTCTCTCACTAAAAGCTCTCAGAGATCCCAGAGTGTGTGCTCCTCGAAAGCAGAGTCAAAGTATATGGGAACTCTAAAAGTTCTGGACCGTAAAGTGCCTCTAGAAGAGTCTCAGCCAGAAGCAGCAGATTCACTGAGGGCTGCCATTTACCAGGTCAGTGTGATAATACATCAGTGCCTGTATTGTCTTCAGAAAGTAAACTGTATGATTGATGATAGAGCCTGCAGGGCCCCATGTTGCTACACTTCAAGAAGTATAAAAAAATCTAGAGAATGTTATGTATAATAGTTTTATGGAGAAGGGAGCAATATGCCCTCTGTGCAGTTTGTCTTTGGACTTTTGAGAAGAGGTTCAACTTCCACATTTTAGGTCTAAGTTGACTCAGTTATATAAATGACAATACAGAGGTAGGTGTAAATACATGAAAAAAAAGAATACTTAAAACTTGCTTGATTTTTTTATGCTATTTTCTACTGTCATTTGTTTGTAACATGTATTTTTAGTCCTCAACTCTGAAACTCTGTCAATAACAGGAATGGCTTAAAAAGAAAAAGGAAATGTTGAGAGAGAAAATGCAGCTAAAGAAGCAAGAAGACATTCTGAAAGAAAAAAAGGAAAAGGTGAATATATTATTTTGTAGAGGGAACATGTAGCTAAACACACCATGCAGTTAATGAAAACTATCCTAAATGATACAGAAGGAAACTAGCCTAATTTATATGCACACTGCGCACTATCTTAAAAACAGGAGATGGAAGCTAAAAGGGAAAATGCTGTTGCATCCTTTGAGGCTTGGAAAGAAAAGAAAGCAGAGATCCTGAAAGCAAAGGCCAAGGAAAAGCAAGCCATTATTAGAAAAGAACAAAGAGCAGTTGAGGAGAAAGAAGAAAAAAGGGAATCTGCTAAAAAGGTATGCAGTTGATTTATTGTGCATTAATTTTAATTTAATTATATAATAAGCACTTATGTAATAAGCACTTGTGTGCAAAGCTGTAATATTGACCAACAGTATTACAATAATTATAGGTGTTCGAAAAATGGAAACAAGAGCATGATGAACTACTCAAAGAGAAGTACAGAAAACAAAGAGAAGCTGAAAATAAAAGTAAGCTGAAAAAACAAGAAATGGAAGAGGAAAGAAAGAGCAACAGCAAATCTGCTTTCTTCAGTTGGTGAGTATACACATGCTTATTTATTTATTTATTTATTTATTTATTTTTGTGGAATCATCACAACTATCTGAAATTTGTAGTCAAAACACCTCAGAAAACAAAAATGTCAGTCAGAAATGCCCTGCTGACTTCTGATCTGTCAGTTACTGTTGCTGTAATGAGTTGTAATTCATAAATCACAATGTTTCAAAAGTGTATAATTACTCATCTAAAGTTTTTTTCCCTTAAAACAATTAAGGGATGAGAAAAAGAAGAATATTCTTGATGAAAAGGTCATGATGGAGCGCAAGAAAAATAAAAACAAAACGGAGGAGGAAAGATACAGAAAAGAAGAGAGAGATACAATGGCTTTAGAGATGTATGAAAACTGGCTGGTAAGTAGCTGTCCTTATAGTAGTAGTGATGGTTATAGTATCCAAGATATTGATATGCAGTTTCAGTTCTTTTGCTAATTTATGTTTGAAACAAATGATCTCATTTCACAATTATTATCAGCCCCCACCCCTGAACTTGCATAGACCAATATATGTAAGAATACATGTTTTTGTTTTTGTTTTTTTTTTACAAATTTTAGTGATTATATTTTACATTAGTCTTAGTCAGACATTAGTCAGAAGCATTTCAAAAACTTTTAGTCACAGTCGTTTTAGTCAGTTTAGTTAAATGACAGGACATCTTTTGGTAACACTTTACAATACTGGTATACGAACATGCATTCGTTAATGCTTAACTAATGCACAGATCATCATGAGTTAATGTATGAACCATGAAGGACTAAGCCATGCATTAATGCTCACCACATCAGCAACTAATAAAAAGTCTATCTGATTAACAGACTGAGTCATATATGAGTTGCTTTTAATTAAGTTTGCCATCATGGATTAATTCCCTATCAACATCTAGCATTAATTAATACTGTAAATTCATGTGTTAATTACCACAATGAGTCAAAGCCATGGATTTCAACTTCAAGCCATCTGCAGCCGGGATGCCACTGCCACAACTTGTTAACGTCATCGTTTCATCGTCATCATGAAGGGAGATTATATTTCTTTTCAGTGGTTTTTACTAACAATTGTCTTCTGCATTTTTCCAACAGACAAGGAAAGAGCTAGAACAGAGAAGACAGAGAGAAGAAAGACAGATACAGGCTATCCTCCAAAATAGTCCTCCTCCCCCTTGGAGCCCTCCCAATAAAACAATACCATTTCGAAGATAGCCCATATAACATGTAATACATGTATGTTATGCCTACAATGTGTGTTTTTAACTTACCTAATAATGACTCATGAATTTTCATTTATTTTGCAACTTTTTTTTTACTAGCCAGAAGTTCTAATGTAACTTTATATTTTTATACATTTTTTGTTTGCTTGAGTGCAATTTTGTAGCTTAGCTTTTGCATTTTTATTTATTAGAGTTACACAGAGTAAGTTATATAATTTTGTATGTAGCAGCCTGACACTTATGTATTGAATGTAAGGAAGGCTAATGCCACTACTTGTAATTACATTTTTTTAATGAATGTGGTAGTATAATGTTACTATGTTGTAAAGTTGCAATAATATGAAATAGTAATATAATGTGTTTGAATACAGCCTGATTTTCTACTCAAATTGTTGAAATGGTGTTGATTGCATTACAATGCAGATACAGTACAGTATGAAATGTAAACTTATTATACATGAGGTTCAGAAGCATCACACAGTCTAAGAATCAAAAGTTTTTTAAATTAAAGTTAAAATTGGAGGTATTCTTGCTGATGCTATACCGTTATGTATGGAAAATGGGGTGATATAAAAACTTACACTGCATCCTTTTATGGGATTTAATCATAGACTGTATATACAGTCTATGGATTTAACTTGTAGATTTATTTGTTTTGGTAAATCCTTTCTGTGAATATAACTACATACCAAGTTGTTCAGTCATCAGGCAGGACTCCACTGATTATCTATATGTGTCTTCTAAGAAGATGTGCAGTAGATGGATGTGGACTGTTGACTGCGTCCTGATGTCAGCAAGTTCACACCACACAAACCTAAGGCAATGCAGAATCACTGTGTCACAACATGGCTGAGGAACCCCTGTCTAAACCTTTTTTTTAATGACAAAAGTATTATTACAGTAATGTCTTTTATTGATACCATTTTGTCATGTTATTTCAAAGTTCCTTGGAACACATCTCGGTTAAAAAGTGTGAGGCAAACAATGTCATTATTATTAGTAGTAGTGGTAATAGTTGTTGTAGCAGTGATTGTAGTAATTTATCTATTTAATTGTTTTTGAGAAGTATAGCGTATTCCAGTTACGAGTTACCATGAATGCAACAAAATCAAGCACTTCCTGTAAATGGGTGGGCGGGGCCAATCAGATCCAATAGAATCTTGCAGCAAGGGACACGTTGACGTGCATTTCAAACAGACATGTCAGCCTCCACTGCGAGTTCAGCACAGCGGATCGTATAACTTGGTATATTTCATTGCTGACTGCCACAATGGTAAGTTTGTTGCCGAATTAAATGCAGCATTGATATGTTTTGGGTTATGCTTAGCTGAACGCAGTTTAGCTTACCGATATCTAGTAGACGTAAATACACTTAATTGTTTCTTAACCACTTGAATTTACTGTCACTCTTAAACGCTTGCTGGAAAATAATAGCAAACGGGTGTGGTTCTGTCATGAGAAAATGTTATATTTTGTAGTTTGAGATGGCGTAGACACTTTGTAAGATTTAGTTGCATATAATTTCAACTCACAAAATGAACGTAACGTTATTTGTGTTACGTATATATTTGTGTGGTACGTCGCTTTCCAGTTATTGCTGTATCCACTACGACACACATGCACCTTATGTATATTGCTTGCGTATTGTGTATTGTTCTGTAAATAACTTGTACATTGTCTGTATATTGTCCGTATTGCTGAGAACCCGGAACCAAATTCCTTGTGTGTGTCAACATACTTGGCCAATATTCCGAATCTGATTCTGATTCTGACTCTGATCAGCTCATTATGAAGCTGACGCTGACATGATTTGCATTATCTCAGGTTGTGCACTCAGATTCCTCCGACGCTGGAACTATTTTACGTGTCAGAGGGCCGCTGGAGTTAAAGTGTCAGCTGGACAGCACAGATGGTATGTTCAGGGACGTTTCCCATGTAGTATTGTTCCCAAAGTGTGGCCCGAGGCATGTCCAGGGCGAGTTTAGGAGGTTCCCCAGCGTCCCCAACAAGATGAATAGTTCAGCTGAACTTCATGTGCAGGTAGACCAGTGAGTCTTGTGCTGCCTCACTGCTTACTGTTGTCAGATACTTTACCAAATCAGCAGAACAGAAGCACCAAATTGATGTTAGCTAACCCTAACCCAGTCTGAAAAGATTACTTGAGTGGGGTATATATACCACCTGACTTTCAAGATAAATTGGTCTTGATCTTCATCTTACAGTTGGATCCGGCATCTGCTGGTAGATTAATACTAAATGAATCTGCAGATCCATCTAAACAGTCTTAATGAAACTTCTAAACTAAAATGAATGGTAAAAACATCTCTCAGAACCACTGTGCAGGGCAGGGTATCTCAGGGATTAATATTATACCTATCCTGTGCGTTCCTATTATTGATTGTTAAAGGGTAATATTGTCTGTCTTTTGTCTTTCAGGGTCTCACATACATAAGGTAATCTCAAGAACATTTGAGACCCTCCGCTCCCGAGTGAAATCTGAGTCTTTAGTTTTCACAGTTTGTGAAAGTCCTGTTATTGTTTGGCCAAACAGAGGCATTCATGCAACACCTGAAGAAATAACTCCAAATACACTATGTAAAGATCTACAGCAGTGGATAAAGTAAGGCCACATTTTAAGTCTATTATGTCATTATTTCTTCGTATCATTGCCTTTTTCTGTGAGTGGTAACTCAAGTCTTTGTTTCTTCCAGGACAGATGAACAAGAGAGCACCAGCAAGAAAAATCCAAAAAGTAAAAGTAAAAAGATTCCAACTGCAGTAAGTACAGTGTTCCTTGTATGGTGATGAGTGCAGTAGTGTGGGGGCAGAAATTATAATTATGCAACATAATTCTATTGCTTTGGGCAGTTCACTCGTGTCCTGACACACTATAATACACTTAAGTTTTCAGTCTTCTTCCCTCTGCATGAATGGAAATCTGCTACAGCATGTTGGTCTTTTGCATTGCAAGGTTCATTTGTGGATATTCACATATGCCTTATTGTCTGTGTGATTTGTGTCTGTATACACACCTGTCATTTAGAGTGTCATAAACCTTCGCCTGATGATGGAGGTGACAAAGCCGGGCCCCCTACCAGCCCTGATCCTCAACAGAACCGTCCAGAAACATCACTTCCTGTGCACAACTCTGCCCATGGATTGTGCCGTCCACACCACCTGCAATGACACGATCAGAGTGTATGTGTCGCCACATAGGGTTCGATTTATATCCCTGACCAAACTCTGAAAACACTATTTGAATAGTAATGAATATGTTATCAAAAATTACACTCTGTTGCACCAGCCAATCCACCACTGTGAACAGCGCTGCTTTAAGAAGCTTCACTCTCGCCTACAATATTTTTGGTATGGTGTTGCAGTGCCTGTGAGCGCCTGTTGGGGGAGCTACTGCACCAGCTGTCTGAGATGGAGAAAGTGACCCTGAAGCACATGAAGGGAACAGCTCTGATGGTTCCTGAGCCGCTCCACTTCCTTCTTCCAGAGCCAAAAGGGCTGGTGACTGTGGTTTACCCCACAGGAGTACCTGACAGCCAGCTGGAGCCGCAACGTAAAGTAAGAACCACACACCTCTTTAAAATCAAAAAGGAAGGGAAAGGCGACATTGAGTTTGCCAAACTTTAAAGTGGTTACTTTGTTAGCATTTTTGTCATTCAATAAAATGTAGAATACAAATGAATTCTGAGCCACAGAAAGTGCAACTCTGAGTAGAACAGTTGGTTCAACAGGCAGTGGATCAAACTTGTGTTTACACCACATTTGCTATAAAAGCATGATATTCTCTTATTTTGGTAAAGAATTTTGCTTAAAACTTGATCTATGGTTTAGATTCCATGCCTTACATTTATTTGTTTGTTTGTTTGTTTTGCACAAAAAAAAATTCTACCCATTTAGGAATTGCATCAGCGGTTTGAGCTACCAGAGGACAGACCCTATTTTAGAAGAGCCAATGTTTATCATTTTCCTAATGAGACCTACAAAGATGGTTACCTCCGAAACCCTCATCTGGCCCTCACACATCCCAGCCTGGAAAATGGCAAGGTTTGAGCTAATTATCATCTAAATCAAAGACAGACCAGTTACACAAAACCACCTTTTTTTCCTCAGGTGGCTAATAAGACATGCTTTGCAATGAAAATGATCCTGACTATCCTTTATGTTTTTATTAGTTGTACTTGGTCCAGGGGATCTACAGCTACCACCACTACATGCAGGACCGTATGGATGACAATGGCTGGGGCTGCGCTTATCGCTCCCTCCAGACCATCTGCTCCTGGTTCCAGCAGCAAGGTTATATCGAGCGGCCTGTGCCCACTCACAAGGAGATCCAGCAGGTAGTGGCCCCATGTATGATACACTATCACAAGAGAATAAAAATAGGACTGTATTTGTTTTTGAAATGCATATGCTTTGGTGTTGCTGTATGTTCCAAGATGTCACTTTTTATTTGGATTGCTCCTCTCCAGGCTTTAGTGGATGTTGGAGACAAGCAGGCATCATTTGTGGGATCACGGCAGTGGATCGGATCCATTGAGGTTCAGGCTGTTCTGGACCAGCTGCTCGGGGTCACCTCGAAGATCATGTTTGTGAGGTCTGCTGTATGATCGTCTACCTAAAGACAACAGTTTGTTGTGTATGATATATGATGGTTTGTGTTTTTGTCTGATCACAAAATCCTGTATATTCATTAGTCAGGGATCTGAGCTGGCATCCAAAGGCAGAGAACTGGCCAACCACTTCCTTACAGAGGGAACTCCTGTCATGATTGGTGAGCTGGATTTCAAACTGTTTTTGTGGGATTAAACCAGCATTTTTGACGCTTTAATTAAACTGGGAACTTAACATCTTACACCACCTTATTTAGTTATATATTGGGCCTTCTGGCCTTTTTTATGTTTTTGTGAGATGCTACAGGCCATTAATTAAAACAATCATCACACTTACAGCAATCAGCAGTATATAATAGTGGCAGTTTATATTGTTTGTGAATAACAGTGTTTATTTCATTAGGAATGGTTCAAGATTTTGAGAAGCCGACATTAACGATAACTAACAAAGAGACAGACAAATTGGAATTCCTTATCAGTAAGATAGGCTTCTAAATAAAAATCCTGATGCCACCTTTTAATATGTTTTACTTCACTTTGTTTTCCAGGAGGGGGAGTTTTAGCTCACACTATTCTGGGTGTGGCATGGAGTGAGACCACAGGGCAGATCCGCTATCTCATCCTAGATCCACATTACACAGGAGCAGAGGACTTACAGCTCATCGCAGACAAGGTAAACTTTGTAAGCCTCCACAGACTGCATTTCTCTTTGTACAGTATACCCTTTTATTTACAAGTCTGACATTTGTCTTTGTATTATCTTTCCCCAGGGCTGGTGTGGCTGGAAAGGTCCAGATTTTTGGGATCAAACTGCATATTATAATCTCTGTCTGCCTCAGAGGCCAAAGACCATCTGAGTTTATAATAATCTTTCAGATGGAAATACTTGGAGCATAGAGCGCATGCAACTCTATGATGTTCTGTTTTCTGAAGTTTTTCTCTGACAATGTAGTGTGTCAAACTGATATTTGTATGATATCTGGGATGATATAAAATAGTTGTGATCTAAGCTCAGAAAGGTTTTTTACTAAATCTTAAATAATGTATGTCTGGGATTTTAACAATTTAAAAGAGAGTTGTATTAAGAAAAGGAAAATTTATCTTATATTCTTGCCAGTGATTGGTTAATAGACTGAGGCGAGTAAACTGTTCAGTGACACTGCTTCACTAATGGAAGAAGAGGACTACAGAGAATTCACTAAAGCAGGACTATGCCATTCAACAGAGATTTGTCTTAATTTTTTGTCCTCTAAGGAGTTAGTAGTCAAGACATTGTGATCCAACACCTGGCACTTACTCTCATCAGAGGCTGACATTGTTCTGCTGCTGGACAGTGCTGTGTTGTCGCTTTCTGTGGAAGGCCTTTGCTACTGTGCTATATGGCTGAATTTACAAATATTAAAATGATACCATAAGAAAATAGTTCAGTCTTTTCGTCTATCCAACTTAGTAAGATCTGACACAATAAAACACCAGGGAGTTAGACGCTAAAGAACACGGGTTCTTTAACGTTTCCATTCCAAGTAAACTCACTAGACTACAGATTCCCATTTGACGAATGTTTTGTCTCACAGACACCAGTATGAAGGCATTTCTGTTATTAATTTTAATTGTATGTCGATTTTATGTAGTGAGATGAAAATATTGAGTGAAACTTCTGATTTGAACTGTCATTTGTATAGTCTACTTCTTAATGAGATCATTTTTTGTGAATTATATCACAGTGAAATTGTACTAATCCTAATTGCTACTGAGGACCCTGTGGATCCCCTCAAAGAAGACCCCTTGTGGATCCCTTGACCCCACTTTGAGAACCACAAAAGTAAATGAAGCAAAGCTTCTAAATGCGGTCCTCTCCACTGATCCCCCTGACACAAGCCATTATTGCAAAACAATCCTTCCTTGTAATTGAGTTTTCACAACCAGTCAGATGTCAGAGTCAAATGGATTGCTGTACTGTTGTCCTCTACACCATAGGCAATACCTATTATAAATAAATGTGATTTTGTTTTCTGGAAATTCTTGAAAGCTTATATTAACAGCTCATTTTGTAGGTGCCTTATTGTTCCTTTTTGTTAGTCTGCGTCAATGGGTTGATGGCTCCTTAGAATTGTGGGGCTATACCATCGAAATACCCCCATCCAATCCTCAACCACCTCCCTGCATTGGCATGCAAATTCTATGATATTGACCAGACAGATTTATGTGATGTATTCCCCAAAGTTCTTTTATTCTGCGGCATTGGCGTTTCATTAGTGTGTGTCAGTTCTAGGTCTAACTATGTTATTTAAAAAAAAAACCGTGACAAATTGTGATTTCAGGGGACGCGTCTCAAGATAATCCTTTTCGTATTGATGGAGATGCACCAGCGAGAGCAGTTACTTTGCCATAATAGATCCACATTGGAAACTCAACTCATGCCCACTCTCATATTCCCTTACCAATATCTCTTTTCTTTTTTGATCTTCTGTGGCAATTGTGGCAATTAAATAGAGAGAGAGATTGTTTATAGTTGTTCGTGTCCCAAGAATTACTCATCACTCATGTCAACAAATTCTCCTCAAACTTTTTTCTACTTCTGCCTTGTACTGTCTGTTTTATTTATTTATTTATTTATTTTTTATTTAATTTTGTTTTATTTTATGTCATTTTGAGGCGCGGTAAAGATTTTGATTTGGACATAGCCCTGGTATATGTACCAATGCCCCGTCTGTGGAAAGGTTACAATTACTGATTGAAACATGTATACTTAGTACTCATGTTGATTGTTATTGCAAAAATACCATCTAAATTATTTCACCGGATAAACGATCAGGTTAGTTATACTGGCTGCATTTATTTATTAATTTTATTTTATTTGTTTATTTGTTTGTCAAATGAAGTGCAAATGGATTTTTTTATACAATTTATCAGTACCATCGTTCTTAAAAGATTTTGATCTGGATCATAGACTGTAAAAAATATCTTGATACAAGACTAAAATTCCAGCGTTGCCAGGAAGTGACGTTGCCTAGTTACACACTTGGTTACACAGCCCCATGTCAAGCTACCTTAGCTTGTAGTCAAATGTGACTAGTCAGCTTTCTTGGATACCGAGGGAACATACATCGCCCCATAACTAAATGCCGGGTAAATGCAAATGTAAGGTTAACATGACACATTGTTTATCGTGCGGCCAGAGTTGAAAATTTATCAGGTAACGTTAAACTACAGCTAACTTTTTTTTTTTTAGCTAATCTAACGTTAGTACGTTTAGCAAACCACTGTATATGGCTAGCTAGTTAACACATTGCTTTGAGTGTGTGTAAATGTGTAAAACTTGGTTCGTTTACCATGAAAAATTTGTCAGTGGTATTATCATGTCTAAGTTATAGCGGTCTAAATCCCTTGCTAAATCCTGTCCGTGTAATGACAGCGGCTAAGTAACTGTACTTAGGCTGAAGTTAACGTAAGTTAACTGTTGTTGCCTAAATATGAATCTAATGTCACGTTATCTTACAGTTTCAGCTTATACTCTTCTCTAAGTGTGGAGACTGACATGTTCAGCCCTCGTGAACTCTCAGGTGAAGTGGATCACTCATTTTTTGATAGCGACTGTGATGACAGCAGCATCAGCAAAGATGGAGGAAAGATGTTGGACAAGGGTTTGAAAGCTGAAAAGGAGAGCCTACCAGTGCCTGAGAAGCTGCATGTCAGACAGACTCAGAACACAGGGCCCTTTGCGGGTAACGTTAGTGGGTCCCCAAGGACTGAAAGAGCAAAAGTTCATCTGAAGCAGGTGAAGAAGAGTAACCACAGTACAGCAGAAAATAAAGAGGACAGCTATGGATCAGAGTTAGAAAAGCTGAGCAGGACATCCATCACATCATCAGTTGCCTGTACATCAGATAAATTGTTCAGTGATCGTGGTAATGAGGATGTTTCTAGTTTGCACTCTAAAAGACTGAACGAAACATTTATAGCTTTGTTGGCTGAGAGCAGACAGGTGGATGAGGAAGATGGCTACCATCAGAGTCAAAATGAGAGCGAAGATGAGGAAGGGTTACTGTCCAGTCACAGGTACTCAGGTTTGAAAGGGAGGAATGGAAGCACTTCTAAGAAGCTGACAAGGAAGCGTCGCCCTCGCAGCCCCTCTCCTCCTTCAACAGAGGCAGGCGCTGACACTGACACAGACAGTTCCTGTTGCAGCAGTGATTTGAGCTGCAGTTTGGAGCCCCTCTCCTTGACCAAGCCAAAGACCTCTCTTCCCTCTTCATCCACTGGAGTGAGGGGGGCCAGAGCGGGTTCAGCAGGGTCTCGAGGTTGGCCTCCCACCCGTACAGAGCCTGAAGACACGGTGACAGATGTGACCCCCCTTTCCACCCCTGACATCAGCCCACTCCACTCCTTGGACCTGAGCCAGGGATGTGGAGCAACAGAGACTGAACATGGAGATCTCAAAGAGCCACAGCAAGAGAGTCTGCCCTCCAGTGGCTTTAGCAACACACCTCAGGTAGATGAGAACTCCGATCAGGATGTGGATGAATGTAAGTAAAACTAAGCCGTTCTTGTCTCAATCAGTTACTTTTCTGTAGGATTTTTTGTGTTTTTTGCATGATCTACAGATGGCTCTTTCGCACTAAGTCCAAGAACAGCGTAAAGTGGGATTATCTGGTAAAGTTTCCTGATAATCTATGAACAAACAGGAATACCCAAGAGTTAATCCATATTTTCCGCTTAGTTCTGGCAATAGTATTGCACAACACATAGGATTTATCCTTTTAAAATTAAGTGTTTGTTTACATTTTCTACAATTATTCTTTCATCAATAAGTCTCTATCAGCTCAGAGAGTCAGTTTGGAGGGGAGCTGCTCTTCCACGGTCCTGGGGGGAGGAACAGGAAGAACTACTCCTTTAGCAACGATGAAGTCCAACGCATTGATCGAGAGAACCAGCGGCTTCTTCGAGAGTTGTCACGCCTGTCCTCCAGGCCAGGAAGTACAGTAAGGGAGAAAACCCATACAGCAAAAAACTCACCCCTTGTCCGCCTCTACCACAGTGGAATCAACAGGCAAAGGGAACAGAAGCGCATCGAGAGGGAGAATCTGGTGAGTTTTAACTCTTGCATGAAAGTGAATCGTTTTGATTTTACGTTAGTGAACCTCCATGAAAAAATAAACAGGTGTAGGTATTTTGTTCATTACACATCGACGTTATTAATACACTGTTCTAAACAACTGTTTTTTTTTCATTTAACAGTCTATGGAAACATCACAGTTAGGTTAGAAAGTCACCTTTCCCCTGCAGTAGAGTCAGGACTTACAGTCATTCAATTTTGACACCGATTCTGTCTAGTTTTTCTGTCTTTTCCAGTGTAGACCTGTTGGAGTCTAGTAGTCTGCTTAAAATGCAGCCATGGTGATCAGCGTAGGAAATTTCCTTTGTTTAAAATTTGTTGTTGATTAGCAAGTTCACTATCATTGTGGTTTCAGACACTCATCCTGTTTCTCTCTATCATGGGCTATTCAGCAGTAGCAAAATGCCCCCCACAAAACTAGTAATAATAAAAAGTCCGGCGAATTTCAGTACAGTATGATAGTAAAAGCCACCTGTTACATGTTGCAAACAATAGAAGGAGTACTTGATTATTTTAATTTTAATTAATTTTTCAGACAGAATAGGTTGTTAGTTCTCTCTAATAATGAAAACCAGATAAATTAATTTAACTGGTACTTGATATTGGATGATACTTAGATAAGTTTAGTTTTCATCTGTTGTTTATTCGGTTAAGGTATTGACACAGTGGTGTAGCTATCTCTCTCAGTGAGGTGCCAGATACTCAGCTGTGTGAATACATCTCCCTAAACCCACAATATTTGATTATTCTCTTGTCTTTTGGGTAACTTTACTCCCATCAGCAAATGTGCCAAATAATTTTCAGTTTGTCATAGTCATTTCACTTTCATGGCATCCTGTCTTCATCTCCAATGAAGCCATCCACCTCCTCATAAAACAAACACTGTACTCCTGCTTGTTATGTATTGTTACATTTTGCAGACAGGTCTGTTCATGAGGCATTGATTTGTCCTTATCAGCTGGATGGTGAAATAAAACTTAAGTCAGTGTTGCATCACCGACTTATTCTAAAACATTTCCTCATCACGCACTACACAGACACATTGTTCATGGAATACCCTCTTAATTGGTTTTAATAATCCAACGTAGAGGCAGCAAAAATCAGTCTGAGAGCAATTTGAAATGTCCTGACTACACTTAACATTGTTAAAGTCATACCATTTGATTCAAATTTTCATTTTGTAGTAGCTCCACATGTGAAAGTGTCTTTATAATTCTAGCCTTTGTACAAAAGTGTGCTTGACTGTGTGGTAGTGTATTGTGCGTCCTGAAGTGTGTGTCTCTATGAGGCTGCTAGTTTTGTACAGTAGTTTGACTGGTGTCTGATGGAGCCACTAGTGAAAGCAGACACGGATGGTCTTGGACGGATGGTAGCAGGTGGCAGCCTTGCTGCAGTGCCACAGGGTGACATTATTAGAGAGTTCAGCACCCTCAGCCTCCAGCCCCTCACCCCACAGATTACCTCTGCTTGACCACTTAGTGGGAGAAACGAAGGGTCAGACAAGCAGCAAGAATGAATTGGGAAGTGATCCTTGGATTAGCTATTTGAGACAAGGATGTTTATGATGTCATCTTGTAAGCTAATTTATGTATTTTCAGTAAGAACAGAAAATGTACCCCTTTCCTTCAGCATTACTATAGCACGCTGGTATTTCTCTTGCTCATTATTGCTGATTAGAGACCTTGCAGTAATATTTAGTGCTGCTATTATCAGTGAATGTGTTCCTGTACTTCATGCAGAACAGACTGTTCTGCCTTAAGTCAAGAGAGTCTTATGCTGCAAGGGTCCTTTCGCCCTCTCTTCTCTATTCTTGGAGTGAAGTAATTGAATATGCCGTGTGATCAGTATTTCCATCCTGCACATATTACAAATGTGAGACACCTCGTTTGTCCTGCATTAAAGCAGTGCTGGTTCTTTTAATTTCAAGATGGATAAACTAAATAATGCACTCTACCATGTGTCCAGAAGATGATACAAGTATAAAGGCATAGGTGTTGTTGAAGAGATTTAAAAGTGACCACACTTTGGAAATGCAACAGGTGACTAGTCTGTTTCCAGTTAGAAGCCAATAGTGTCTTTACATGGCCTTTGAAGGTCTTGTGAAATTTAGGGGGAAGGTCTCCTGACTCTCAGCTTCTTTCTAGTGGCATTTGTTTATGAGGGGTTTTTGCTTACTAAGCGATTTCCACTCAGCATGCATGTGCAAGTGTGACTGCATGTGTGACATTCAGAGGCACATGCCTACATTGGTTCTTTTGCTTCTCAATGGCCATGTTATTTGATTAATTTTTTCTGTGAAGTGCCATTTTTATTCTCATGATTTCTGGATTGATTTCACTGGGATTTGTAGATTGTGGACCATTTTGTGCTTCTTTTGTGAGTCAAAATAATTAATACTTTTTTTGTTCACTTTATAAATAAATAACATAATAATAATAGTAAGCTTTTAAATGACATGAAGCTTTTATCATAGGAATAGTTTTAATATGCATACTACTTTTGTATATGATGCACCTGAGTAGCTCATCAACAGAAATAAATGTGATCACAGCAAATAATACTTTTTATCTAAAAGGTAGACAAAATTTCTTATTCACCACATAATGTTCAGCAGCAAACCTAGCAGCACATGTCTGTATGGCGGCTGAATTCCCACATAGCACACACTTATGTAGCCACTGGATACTTTCTTGAAGAGCAGACACAGTGAAACCAGTGAAACCGCCCGTAAGCCCGTGTCTTTCCAAGGTGAAAGTGACTGATACCATGAAAGTTCTCAAGAGAAATAATTAAAATGTGTCGACAACAGTGTGATCCCAGTGTGATCCCTGATGGCTTTAACAGAAAAAGTAGAGCCATAGTTTGCAAATATAACACCCAACAGAGCTCACACAGAATCAGTAGTGAACATAGAAAATGATGATTTATTCTGGAATGATGAATAAGTAGGAATAAAGTTAAAATTGTTGTGCCCCACTTGTCTCTTTCTGATAGTAAATTGTGACTGAGTTAGAATACTTACAAAGATGACAATATAATTCCCCACTTGCTATTGAAAATGAGGCTAATTCACCTAATACTACATAAGACGCCAAGCATTCATTTCTACAATCCAAAAATATTAGCCTGTGTCATAATAAAATCATAATCTTGTTGTTCAAAATACGTACCACATTCATGCTATTTGTACAAACAATTAGGCACTTTCACTAGCCTCTAAAGTAAACAAAAGTACTTGTCTGGGTGCTTCAGTGGTACTAAGTCACCTGGAATGATATGGAAATAGGAATGAAGTTAAAATAGTTTTTCCCTGCTTGTTTGTATCTGATGGTTAAGAGTTGACTGAGGAACATAGCTTAAGCTCTTGGACTTAAACTTGACCAGCCCTGTCTACACTTCCCAGTGATGGAATAACCTTACAAACAGGAAAATTAAAACAAACAGAGTATACAGGGCATATGTATGTGAGGTTTAAATGGTTTAAAGGCATTTTCTTTCAGGCTTTCCTAAAGAGGTTGGAGTCTGTGAAGCCCACGCCTGGCATGAAGCGCTTGGAGCAGCTGGCAGACTACCAGCGCCATGCTAGATACCAGGGAGCTTCCTCATACCCCATCTACAGGTCCACTTCTAAAAAAGAGAGATCCTCCAGCAAGACACCATCAGGTAGGTGATGTGTATTTAAACTAAAACTTTATTGACACAGATTTTTACATATGCAAAAGGTACAGATATATAAACAATAAAGTGGTTTATGAGACATCAGACTGATAAGAGGCTAATTATTATTGAGAGTTCAGATTTTAACACTGGAAAAACTCTCTGACATGATACTAGACTAAATTAGTGCAAAATCTAAAATCTGATACTGAAAAAGCATATGTCTCAAAGTCAAGTCAAGTCAAGTCAGTTTTTATTTGTATAGCCCAAAATCACAAATCACAAATTACAGTTTGCCTCAGAGGGCTTTACAGTCTGTACAGCTATACCACATCCTCTGTCCTTAGACCCTCACATCGAATAAGGAAAAACTCCCTAAAAACCCCTTTAACAGGGAGAAAAAGGAAGAAACCTCAGGGAGAGCAACAGAGGAGGGATCCCTCTCCCAGGCCAGACAGACGTGCAATACATGTTGTGTGTACAGAACAGATCACAGTATGTTGATGACAGTATACAGCAATGGATTTATAATATATAAAAGAATGTGATGAAGAGGACGCCAAACAGCTTCCAGGTGCTTGGCATCCAAATCAATGCAAAGCAACTTGATTTTCACAAATCAATTAGCCAGTATATCAGTGATTTTTAACCCAGTGAGAGCAAACTGTTGAAATCCCTGTTCATTGGCCCAAGTCTTAGACCAAACATCCATCTTATTTGCCGAGCATGGTTGTGATTTTTATCCTATGCAAATGTGCCTTTTATGTGTTTTGTAAGATAAACCGCAAATCCACTGCAAATTGTTTATTGTGTTTTGCCCAGACTGAAATAGAAGCACTACCAAAGTGTGGTCTTTTTCTGCAGGTAAGAGCCCCAGGCCAGCCAGCGCTGCTCACCACAGCAGAGCAGTTTCTGCCGCTGTGGACTCCACCACCACAGCTGCACACAGGTCTAACAAAGCCAGTGGACCACGGCCGGCTTGGTGCTGAGAACCTCACTTTATTTCCAAACATCTGACAATTCATCCACAAAGAAGCACCTTCTTACAGCCATTTGGTATCCTTTCATTCCGAAAGGATAAGTGCGGAAGGCACTTTTTCTTTTTTTTTCTTTTTTTACACATTATGGGAACAGTACGTTTTCAGATTTTTTTTCAGTGTTTCACAAATAATTTAATTGATTTAACAGATGATTCAGTGAATGTGTTGCCGTGCTTATTCAAATAAGTGAAGATGGGTTTGATTTTGGCTCGATGTTTAGCTGCACATAGCTTTTGTAAGGTGCTGTGAATGTTTCACTTTGGCTTCTGAAAACCATTGTAGCTTATTTCAAAAACACTTGCTCTATTTTTGTACATAGCCTATACTTGACCAACTTTATTGAAATGGTAACAGTAATAGAAATGCCATTAAATTCCCTATCTCGGTGCATGAGAAGGCTGCAAATTGTGTGTATGCTCCCATTTTGTAATATCCTATTTTGTTAAAGAAAATGAATATTTCTACGCTTTATGATGTACTCGAGAGTTATCCTTTTGTTCTGTTAAAAGATTAAAATATGAAAAATGATATGTTTTTATAGCTATTGTGTTTTATTGTTCTGTATCAAGTAAAACTGTTTATTAGAACAGTGGCCAGTAGCATTTTTTGCAGCTTTAATCAGAGGCATGACACACTTTTACCTAAAAATATATTGTAAACAATAGGAATTTTAAAAAGATTGCACCTCTGCACTCATCTCCACTTAAATCCCCACTTATCTCCACAGCTTTACTTACATTCATTTAGAGTAATTAATAATTTGGAATATGTTGTGCATTCTTAGAGTTTTTTATAGCACCTCTGTCATAGTAAAAACCTAATGAACTGTTTTCTAGCTCTAATCCTTCCTGCTGAGAGCACAGATATCAGGGAATGGTTGTTAAATGACATCTATTAACAGACCGATGTCAGTTATTGTGTCATCTTTCCTCAATGACATTTTAAAAACTGAAGAGTAACCATGTAGAGATTTCCCACAACTCGAGTCTTAAAATATATCACAATTTATTTAACTGGTTAGTGTTATAAACTTAGCTGCAGTCTGAAACTACTAAGTGGCCAGGTTTCCAACACAAAAGAAATTCAGAAACGCAAATCTGTAGAACTAATTAATCTTTATTCTTATTAAACGAATGTATCTGGGACACATGGATGAAAATGGACACAACATAACACATGGGCCTCAGCAACTGTTGTACAAATTGACTGTAACGTGATGGACTAATTGTAAGAGGAGCAAATGCAAGGTGGTGGTGACATGGCATCCTTTGCATCAGCATGTAATTCTTAGAACAATGCCACTGTGCATCCAGCTTGTCATACTGAGAGACCAGCTGTGCATTTTTGCACATCTTGAACGGGATGTTTACAGATTCCAGAGGAGGCATGTATACCCAGGCCACATATTGCCGATCTGTCCTGGGCTGTCTCAGAAGAGCACATGCCTACTTTGCAACTCACCACAAGCTGTTATCACTCTATTACGCGAATTAAGACATATGTAACATGAAGGGTTTCCTTGGGGACCGGGAGATTAGAATGTTTATGTGTACTTCTTGATCTCATCATAGAGCACCAACACAAAGGCGCCACCCATGCCTCTGATCACGTTGGACCAGGCACCCTTGAAGAAAGCTTTGGATCCCTCGTCCTTCAAGATCTTCCTCCAGCAATCAATTGTGCCCTTGTACATGATGTCGGCTGTTGAGATGGAGACATTGGATTAGTAATGCACTGTGCCGATTTGAGTGCGCAAATTGCGTAATTAGCTCCAATATTGTCATAATTACCACGTAACTTCTTGGGCACATTTGACTCACCTCCTTTGCGTCCAGACTGCATCATCATACGACGTCTGACGGTGTCGAAGGGATATGAGACAAGACCGGCTGCGGCGGTGACAGTCTGGGCGATCATCCAGCTGACGACGATGTGCGTGTTCTTGGGGTCTGGCAGCATACCTGTATGAATGAAGATGCTGGGTCAAAAGCTTTGAAGTTACTCGCTCTCTTGTGGGAATACTGTGTTATTTAAACAATACACTCGGTTCAATAAGAACAGATCTGCGCACCTTTAGCTGTGTCGAAGCATCCGAAGTAGGCCGCCCTGTAGATGATGATACCCTGGACAGACACATTGAATCCGAGGTAAAGACCCTTGAGACCGTCGGTTTTGAAGATCTTAGAGATGCAGTTTCCAAGACCGGTGAACTCTCTCTCAGCTGCGCCCTTGCCAATATCGGCAGCAAGCCTTGTTCTGGCGAAGTCAAGGGGGTACACAAAGCAGAGGGATGTTGCACCGGCAGCGCCACCAGATGCCAGGTTTCCGGCAAAATAACGCCAAAATTGTGTTTTTTGATCCACTCCACCGAGGAAGATCTTCTTGTACTTGTCTTTGAAGGCGAAGTTGAGGGCTTGGGTGGGGAAGTAACGGATCACATTGGCCAGGTTACCTCTCCAGAAGGAAATAAAGCCCTGTTCCTTTGGGATCCTAACCACACAGTCAATGATTCCCTTGTACTGTGTCGCTGCGGTGATCTGTTTGCTGGCATGCTGGACCTGTAGGGAGAAAAAAAAAAACACAAAATGGTCATAAAAAGTCATTATTATTTTTAGTCTACAGTTACTACTAGTAAATTGTGGTTAGTACTCGACCAGGACAATGCGTAAAGGAACTAAATCGTGACTTTGTTTTTCTCCTCGTAAGTGTGAATATTTAGGTTCTCCCTAAATATTTTACTACAGTGTTAATAAATTCTATATTAGTATTAGTACATCATCTTACTCGGTGCTTAATGATCTCTGGCCAGCGCCTCTGAAGTTGTAATTGGCTACAGGCCCACTCCTTAATGTCACTTGAGAAACGACTGTGTGTATTGGGTTGCATGCTCCAGTTAAATTTAGCATTTTCCTTACACTGAATATTACTGCGGTCACGTTTTATATTGTCAGAAGACTTAACTTATTCGATGTACAAATTGTAGCCCATAAACTAATATTATAACTTACAAATGGCCATTTTCCTATAACTGTAAAACGTTCCCAAAACAGCACATATTCAGGGTAGACTACATTGGCCTATTAATTTTGTGTCCACCGAGTGATTTCAGTTTGTAAAACACTAGAAATTTTAACTGTCACAAGGAAAGGCCAATTCCACGTAAAAGCACCTGTGTCATCCTCTCCACCAAAGGAGCAACATTCGAAAGCATCCAGAGCGTTAAAACATCTCCACACTGAGGAAGGAGTTCTCACATGGCCTGAGCAATTATGTAACCTCACTAATTGAATCTATGTACTGCACAACTTGATTTATATAAAGGTTTTATAAAATAACACATTAATAGATTTCAATTTTACATTTTTAGTGTTTGGTTTGCCACTTAGCCAGATTTTACGCACACTTTACGCACAAACCAGCGAATTATGCCGTTATGCTGTGGGCGGCATTTGGCTCAATTATCTTACCTGCAGCAATAACTTGACTCTCTCAATTGGAGCAACAGCTGTTTTGGAGATGGCAGCAGCAATACCACCTGCCAAAAAGTCCTTCATGAAACTGATCACCGCGTCCGACATGGTTAGATTTTTCTCGTCGCTCTGCAGAGGCGAGACCCTTGCTCCAAACTTCACGAAGGTCCTCAAGGAAACCCAACGCCTCTCCAAGTGGACGAAGCCCCCCCATGTCCCCTAATATATCAGAGGAATTTATCGCGAGAATGTCGGGTGATGGATTTGCAGTTTGTCGAACAGATAAACGAGGCTGAATAAATATCCCAGGTTAAAGTTCAACACGTACGCCATGTTCATGAAATAAAGAGTGGGCCAGTTCTCTGGGGACATTTAAAGGGCATAATCAACTAAATTAATAATAAAGGACTTGCTAATGTAATTGAACTACTCGTCAAACATTAGAATTCTGTTTGGTATGTAATGTAATTCTCATCATGTGAAAGTCTTTACGTTCAAGTCTTCTTAATGCAGGCCTCCTCATCCATCCTCCAATTCTACAGACCACTTAGGTCAATGGGATTTCGTTTTCGTAAATGAAAAAAATAACTGAGTAAATAAATAAATAATGAGTGAATGAGCGAATTCAAAGAGGGAGAGGGTGTGTTTGATTCCCTTTACCTCTACTTTTACGCACACACGCTCACTGCATAAGCAAACTAAATTTCCACCATTTTAATAAGAAAATGTTATTTTTACTGATACTTGAAGTAGATCCAGAACTAAAATGAAATTTGTTGATCTTAAGTCCATGGGTCAGTGTATGATTTGTGTGTGTTGTGTCATGATGTGCTGGCATGATGTGGTTGTAATACCGAGCAGAGCCAGGGAAAGGAAGGGGACGAATTACAAAATCAAACCTCATTGCTCTACTATTTTTTAGACTGCTCCAAACCATTTGATGATTCCTCACAGCACAGTTGTAAGTTTGCTGCACACTCTTTTGGCACCTGTTGCGTGCAGGGTGACAAGAGCTGCGTCAAACCAGCCAGGAATACAGGAAATAACACAGGGAAAGCCCATTTTTCTTTCAAAATAAAAGATGGCATCATTTCCTAAAGGGTGTGTAACCGCTGTTCGTCAATAAGGGTTTTATTTTGAAAGTTCTAACCGGAATTATAATGCTTTATTTCGGCTGGCTTAGCATTGGTGGGGCAGCTGCACCGCCGTTGCCAGCAGTTTTGTAAGGAAAAGAGCAATATGATACAGGCCTCCATTCTATCTGCTTGGACATGTTTGGCTGCAGTGAACGAGATGTGCCACACACTGACACGCAACTTAAGGTCAACCAATGTCATTATATACAGAAATCCTACAAAACCACCTGCTTTGAATGGGTCGTCGCGCCCTCGGTAACACTTATTAAGTTTAACAGTCTACAGCTGATCATCCTTGGAGAGCACTTTACAGTTTTAAATACGGTGGTCATTTGCCTCATTATTTACTTGATCCCATGCTGCTTGTCTGTATTTGGTGCAAAACAACAGTTCATAAATTGACAGTGGTGGCCTCCTGTTGCACCAGCTTCAATGCGGTCAGGATGCTTGTTCATGATCTAGCCTAAACTACTGCTAAACTTCTCTGTTTTTAGAGAGGTGGGGTTTCTTGTCGGGAATAGCAGCAGCAGCATCAAACCTAACCTTAACCCTAGCTGTAAACAATCGATATATCGATTTTTACAGTGATAGATAGGGGCATCGAGCTTTATCTCTCTTCATTACAAAAAGCATCCTCTTAAATCACCACTTGGTGACGCTACTTTCCTGTGGATGGATTCATACATATGCAAGCTACTAATCTTTGATGGTGACAAAATTAAGGCTCTGAATATTTCCCTCTGCGCCACGTCGCTGAGAGATAAAGGTGAATTTGATTTGATTTGATTTGATTTGATTTGAATATTTCATGCGCTTAATACCAGATGCCGATTTGTCACTCTTCTGTGAGATGTGACTGTTTCTGCCAACCAGACTCTTAACAGTTTGGAACAGCATATCTTTTCTACCTCCCCTCACTATGCCATTTGACACACTGCAAATTATCGATAATAACTATAAATCTGTCGTCCCATTCTGACTTCCCGTGCATGTTGTTGTGTGGTGTTGTCCAGTCTGGTCAGTAGATGGCAGCAGAGCGCTGGGTTACACTGAGGAACAACACCAACGTCCACAGAGCCCAAATCTGGGACCCAGTCAAACAGGTGCTTTCCTTATTTACCCCATGCTGCACACAAAACAATACTAATAATGCAATACTTTCTTGATCCCCACAGGGAAACTCTCTTTTCTATAGTTCCCTCCAGGCAGGTCAGAGTGCACAGTCAGCAGAACAACAGCTTTAGAGCCAACAGGGATTCTTTTTGCTTAGTTACACTTCAGCAGCAGATGCTTCCTGACTCATGGGGCTTGAACTTGCTTTTCACAAGCAAAAATCATAATTTATGGTTGCATGGCAAAGAGGCTCATATTACTTGAGTTGGTCAGCTGGCCCAGTATTTATTTGTTCACTTATTTATTTATTTCTTTTATTTTTTTTACCACCTCACCCCTGTTCTGAGCTGTGACCGAGGTTATAATTTCATGCCAAGCCTTCTGTTAGATGTAATTTCTCTCTCTCTCTCTTTTTTTTTGAGTAAAATGAGATAACAACTAGATAAATCTACATACATCATCACGTGCTACTCATTTTCTCTGTGTTATTAGTACATTTCCTATGATTCTTATCATGACACCAGTGACCAGTTTGTTGTCACTGAAGGTACAGATTGAAGAAGTTATCTGAGTGCAGTATCCTGTTTGTTTCTCATTTTATTCTCAGCAGACTATCTATTATTTCACTGCTGTTGAAATGTTTATTTTATATATCCAGACTTGGGAAAGTGGTCGCTCAGTCAGTTCAGTGGGTATGGGTTGATCTTGGGGTTGGGTGGGGGTTTGGATTAGCATTTTGAGTATGAAGAGCCACAGTTAAGAGCTGCAGGTGTCAGACGGTTAGAACCCCCTACACACACACACACACACACACACACACACACACACACACACACACACACACACAGACACACACAGGCAAACATAAATGTGTCTGCAGACTTGTAATCTGCACACTCATGTACATACTGCCTGTACACACCCACGGACACACACACAGTGGAAAAAAAAAGGCTAATACATCAAGGTTTCGTTCTCACTCAGACAGTCAAAGATGGAAAGACTGAATATTATATGAAGTATTTCCAAATTTCCATTCAATACTTTTCTCCTTTTACTCATTTAGCTGCTATTTAGCAGACATAGATTGAATTACCTATTGGAATGGTTGCAATTATTTTTTCTGAGAATGACTGATCTTGCCTGGCACAGTGAAATCCACTGGATTGTTCCCAAAGTCCACAAAAAAAAAAAAAAAACTCCCATATTGTACCTTTGGCAGACCAAAGCAAAACTGACAAAAATGTGATGAATAATTGAGACAGGACCTAATTTCTGAACTCGAGCATTTGTAGAATTGTCCAAGTAACCACACCATCATTATCTACTTAATAGATGAGCTGGTGTTTTAGGTGATAATTTCTTCTCTAGATAATTATATACATATATCAGGGCCACAATTTAATATATGAGCACCACAAGACAGTATTGTGTGTGCACGAGATGGAGCTTGTTCCCCCGTTTTGATTAGTTCGAGTGCACAACTTACAAATCATTCTTTCATTCTGGTTAATTTGCGCCCTCACTTTTATTATTATTATGTGTGCACAACTGCATAATTCGTGCAAACAATTTAATTAGCGTGCGCCCGCAGTTGGGCTTGAGCTTGATTTAGATGATCCAGCAAGTTTCAAAATGATTTCACCCACTCGCCACAAGTGCTTGAATTTACTTGATTGCATTGATTTATTTAGTTTAATTAGCCTGATAGACAGTTAAATAGACTTACACTGAGATAAATTAAGATATATGTAGATGGATGAGGGGTTTGATGAAGTATCAAAAGATTCGCCAGTTGATTTGTTTTTACTTTAGGTCACAAACACGGGATGAGTGATCAGTGCATCGCCTGCTGACTGATCGCAATTGCTGATTGATTGATTATCAAGGATACTGAGAGCTAATAGGCTGTAGCATCATCAGTATGCAGATTGAGGGACGGTAAAGACTTTATAAAGAAGAAAGCTTGGGCCAGCTGCACTGGCTCTATATATATATATTAACTCGTGTGCATATTTTTATCTGTTTGCACACATTTTATACAACTCAAGTGCATGCATTATATAATACACACATGATAACATGTCATGCATGAGTTTATATTTAGTTACTACTTTTCTCTATGGGCTCAGTACGTTGCCTTTCATTTTGTGCTAATATATTAAATATATTCTGCTTTATTTACTATTCCGGAGTCAAAGAAAATGCAGTACGGGCCGAGTGTGTGAAAAAGCAGAGTCTGTTGATTGTTTATGTATGCAGACAGTGTGTGTGTGTGTGTGTGTGTGTGTGTGTGTGTGTGAGCGTGAGTGTTATTGAGTGTGGC
>OMKZ01051107.1:25242-36694 GCA_900302535.1 Neoniphon sammara | reverse complement strand
AGTCGGCTGGTCATAAGACTGATGAATACCTGAGCTAACAGGTGGACACTGGCTGGCTGCTGCTCCTGCTGCTGCAGTGATAATGGAAGTGCTGTTAGCAGTTAGCTGAAACAGGATCACAAAATGCATGTCTGTGGCTGGAAGCATGAAAGGTTTACTCAACCTGAATATAGCAGCTGACTATACAAAACAGAACACGAAACTA
Source organism: Neoniphon sammara (assembly GCA_900302535.1). Taxonomy (NCBI): domain Eukaryota; kingdom Metazoa; phylum Chordata; class Actinopteri; order Holocentriformes; family Holocentridae; genus Neoniphon; species Neoniphon sammara. The sequence goes on along the minus strand of OMKZ01051107.1, from coordinate 36,489 downwards.
TTAAGAAAAAATGTTAATGCTAATGATAATTGGTGACATTATAGTTTTCCATTACCATGTTGGATTTCCATCTCACTGGAAAAAAAATGTTAAAATAAGAACTTTACAACAACTCTGAAGCTGTCTTACCTGATGAAAGCTCATCAGCTGCTTGTAACTGCAGTTTTATTGTTTTGGTCACTATGTGAAGCTTGTGACCAGTGGTGAGGAGTGATGACTGTAGTGACCATCCATAATCTGCCTAAATCTCCCAGTCCCATGGGATGCTATGCAAGCTAATGTTCTAGGTCCCAAAGGGTCTGATATCTGTGATAGCTAATTACAAAAAAAAATATTCTTGAAATATATCTCTGGAAAATGACTACTTCGCTTTATACTAATGACATGATTGTTAACATGACATCATTAGCCTTCAAACTTGGGAACAAATTGCTGACTCAGAGGTCTGTCTGGGGTCATCACACACTGTCCAATTATGGCCACTTTGAGGGAGCAGAAACACACTAAATACACAAGCTGTTCTGCCAAAGTGAACACTGAATAGTCACACCCTGCCAACAGCCATGGCAATAAAACAGGAACTTACCCGGATCCGCTGAGACTCAGTATAATTTGCACATGATCCAGCTTGGCTTGGGTCAGGGTGGGGGTAACAGGACTCCACAGGATGCCTTGGGGAACACCATCAAGTCCCCATTTCAGGTCTACAAAGCACATGTAGACTGAATGGGCAAACTCCCATGACCCCTTTAGTATCGTAAAGAGTAAAGAGTTGGACCATTGTTCCATGTCCAGGGGGCAGATACATGAATGCATACACAGAAAAACATGCCGTTTACCACACAGAAACTATAAAAAAGAATGTGCATTGATAATATGTGCACCTCGCTGGTTCCTTTGCAAAAAAATGTGACACATGCAATTTATGCAACATTGCTATAGTATCACTATTACTGTTAAAACAAAGCTACGGTCCATCTGGCTGCTTGATACCTGCCTGCTTAGTCTCTAGTTCCACATGTGACATGAAAGGCCTCCTTCTTGCGGGTTGCTGCTGTGACAGGTACCAACAACCTTCAGACCACAACTCCCAGCCATTTGAACAGGGTCCATTCAGATTCTGTGTCCCGAGCCGCCCCTCGGGTTCTGGGAAGCTCGTCGACAGGTGGGAGTTGAAGACCTTCCACACAGGGTCTTCCACCAGATGTTCACAGTTACACCTGATCAAGCTTTAGTCAAGTATTTCATATGAAAATATAAACAACCAACTTTGTATTGCACAGCATTTTCCAATATAAATAACAAAAACACTGGCTTCCAAAGCACTGTTTGCACACTGGCTTTTGTTCGTCTATGTTGCCTTCTCCATCTGCCTCAAAGGCAAAACACTTCCATACATGGCTTTTGTAATTTGCTCTTTCCACGAGTTTCTTGTTAGTTTGAGGCGCAGGAGGAGAACCACTCACCATCTTTGTTGTTTTGTTGTGTGTCTACGCTCTCTTGTGCTCTCGTGTTGGTAGGCGGATGCATTTGGTCAATCTACCGGCGCGACTGGCAGAACGGGACTATGTTATTTACTCATAAATGTGGTACCAGTCGGTGCTACCAGTACTGTACAAAAACTAGTACCATTAGGTTTCTTGAATTTTTTTTATCAACATGGCATCGGTAGTGTCAGTTCTTGTGACATTGCTAACCTGCATAGTGAAATTGAATTATTCCTTGTTTAGCTGTGGACCATGTGGAAAAAAACACTGGGGGGTCAAGAGGGCCCAAAAAATTTATTTGGATAAACTAGTAGTAGTAGATAGTGTTGGCTTTGTTGGCTTTGAACAAATTCTCTCCTAATAATTTATGAATACCAATACTAATGAATAATAATAATAATAATGATAATAATGAAAAATATGAATAATCTAGAAATTAAGCCACACACAACTTTGCATGTGTATTTACTTTTATCTGTCTAACTGTCTATCTATCTATCTATCTATCTATCTATCTATCTATCTATCATGTAGGATGAGTTTCATCCGTTCATTGAGGCCCTGCTGCCCCAGGTCCGTGCCTTCGCCTACACCTGGTTCAACCTCCAGGCCAGAAAAAGGAAGTACTTCAAAAAACACGAGAAAAGGATGACTAAAGAAGAGGAGAGAGCCGTCAAAGATGAACTCCTCGGGGAGAAAGCAGAGGTGGGGTGGATAAGTGGATGGGTGAATAATAGAGGTGTACATTTTCAATTTGTTTCACTGTTTCACTAGCGGCGTGATTTTTTTTTAAATCGAAAAGTCAAAGTTTATGCTTTTATATGTAGTAACACCAGTTTTGCATCGTAAGTCATATGCTCCCTGGGTACACCAATAGACCTCATGGACTACATGGAAAATTGCATGCCAGTACAAGTTGTAAATCCACAAAAAAAAGGATGTAAATGCACTAAAATTGTTTTTACCAATATTTGTTCTCCACAACTGGCTTTAGGATCTATTTTGGTTTATGAAATCCCTGTATCCAAATGAAGGCAGCAGGACATGTAAGCACGTTCCATCTGCAGCCTCTCATTTGAAGGATCTTGTGCCGAGTTCCCAAGCACCGCACAATTATGCACACTTCATCCAATTGCATTACTTCGTTTAAATCTCACACAACCAGGCTGTTACAAATGTGTCTATGCTTCTGTGGCTATCACTAGATAGGCAAGTCAACACTGGAAAATTTACTGGCACCACACACATAAACCTGATCAAGCATGAAAGTCATTAAAGACCAACTTTAGCTGTTTACCTTATTGAGTAATTTTTCTTTTCAATACTTTTCTATTTCCAGGTGAAACAGAAGTGGGCAAGCCGTCTTTTGGCCAAGCTGAGAAAGGACATCAGACCTGAATGCAGAGAAGACTTTGTCCTGTCTATCACAGGGAAGAAGGCAGCATGTTGTGTCCTATCGAACCCTGATCAGAAAGGCAAGATGAGACGCATCGACTGTCTCCGACAAGCTGACAAGGTAAATTAAAGCCTGTTTAATACAACCATTAGCTAAATGTTCAGTCTAAGAGGTTTTGTTCCAGAGTTGTTTTTCCCAGGAAGCCAAACGTCTTGAAAGTTGAGCACCTGATTATGTTTCAGTGATAGTTAGCTTAAATTTGGGTGAGAATGGTATATGGAGCAGATAATGTCCTTTGATTATAAAATCAGACTAGCGTGTAGCATTTGTATGAGGCAGATTAGCAGGATACTGCAGTGTGCATGCTCTACAGACTCCCTATGACAGCTTGTGGGCTCTCTTAGTAGTAGTAGGTATACTAACAGATAGTAGTATCATTGGTATTAGCAGTAATACCCTTTTCCCTGCCTGCTCAGACAGTCAGTCTGCCTACTACTGGTGAGCAAAAATCAGCTAACTCACATTGATTATGCTGCCTTGCTGAGCCCCATTAACATCACCACTGCAATGCAACTGCTGAGTCTGAGAGAAACTTTTCCACCCTAAAAAGACTTTTTCATGAAACACCATGGAACAGCAGAGATTGAATATCTTTGCTATGTTATCATGTAGCATGAATTCAGTCATGGACTCAGATTTCAATAACTATTTCAAGTTTATAGAGAAATTTGATCACATGAAAGACTGTCATGTAACCTTCCTGAGTACAGGTGACTATAGGCCTTGTGTGCCATATTGTATGAGTTGTACTCCTGTTATTGGGGTGCTGTTCACTGCCTGGAGACGCTGTTCTGTTGTTGGTGGTGTTAATGATTAGACAACTGCTGTTGGCCTGGACAATTTTATGGAGTCAACTACTTTCTCTGCGCCATTACTCTGGTCTGTGTTTAAATGGTTGGATGCATTTTGAGGTGGCACACGTTGTGCAGAGAGAAGTACAATACCAGGGACAGAAGCAGCACAAGAAGTACGCTGAGCTGCAGTGCATTCATTGTCTCACTGAACAAATAATAGCAATAACTATATTTATTTCATTTGGTGGTCTGGATTGGATTTAAATATATGAATACTGTATTTCATTTAGGAAAAGATATGAGCTTTTCTTGTACGATTAAAATGACTAATTGCTCTATTAGTACTACTATAACTGCTGCAGGGTACTACTGTAGTTGGGTTAGGGTTAGGGTTATATCATATCTTTAGTATACCATGGTGGCGTGGGTTCGATTCCAACCCCTACCCATGTCATCCCCCCTGTCCCCCATCTTTCACTGTCAAATGAAGCGGAAATGCCTCAAGAACTGCTGTTACTGCTAATACCAATGATACTACTATGTGTTAGTACACCTACTACTACTGCAGCTACTGTATCGTAAATTATTGCTCGTTTCAAAATATTTAATTGATTAAAGGTAGCTTATTTAACAAACTCACCCATCTTCCTTGATAGGATAAAATGACGCTACATCATTATACAGTCTTAATTGTTCCATGTCAGTATGCTCTAATATCCATTAATTGGAACTGGATTTCATACAATACTAGTCCAAACATAAACCTGACAATAAACCATCTCACTGTGCATCGTAACAGAGAACTACCCAACTTTTCCCTGAGTCAGGCTGTTTGAATCAGTGCAGCAGTATCTTAAACATTAAGCCTGATCAATTAATTGTGATAATCATTGTTATTGTTTGTGTAATCCCAGGTGTGGAGGTTAGACCTGGTGATGGTTATCCTGTTTAAAGGAATCCCATTGGAAAGCACAGATGGAGAGCGGCTGGTGAAAGGAGGCCAGTGCTCCAACCCAGTCCTCTGTGTCCAGCCTCAACACATCTCTGTCTCCGTCAAAGAGCTTGACCTCTACCTGGCTTACTATGTACAAGAGAGAGGTGCGCCTACACACACACACACACACACACACACACACACACCTTTGGATTGTTCATTGTTATTTCATGATTCATTTAACTTGTTTATCAGATTTTGTGCACAGAGCTTTATCATTTATGTGAACAAATTAATTAACATAGGTCCACAATTTATTTCACCCACTTTCCATAGTTAGTTAAATTTAGTTGATTGCATAATTGCATTGATTTATTTACTTTAGTACTTTAATGTTTGTTTAATAACAAATTGAAATTAGAGTTTAGATAAGGTATAATGATAGAAATGTATGAATTAAGTTTTACTTCAGATAAAAATTATCAACGTATTATCTTTCTGACACTTTCATGGTATTATTATTATAATATTAGCATATGTCGTATTAATGTTGTTATTAAGAAACAACTCATGGGGATTCTCAGAGTTGATGGGTTCCTCTGTCTTCAGTGTGCAGACTGGAGAGAATTTATAAACCTCGTGGATGGGTTTCTTTGCAACTATGCTGCAAAACCTATGGGGAAATATTCACTTGCCATAGCAGGCATACAATCAAATTTTGTCTGTGACAACCACGGCTTGTCATTGAGAACAATAAAATTAACATCAGAGATGTGGAGCAAGGTTTTATGGACAAAGGAGTCTAAAACTGAGATTTTCAGAAGAACAGAAGACAGTATTGTGCACTGCCAAAGCAATGAGAGACTCCCAGAACAATGTCTACGACCATCAGTCAAGCATGATGGAGGATCAGAGCAAGTTTGGAGAAGTCTAACAACATCTGGAGAAGGCATCATGAATGCTGATGAATATAAATAAATCTTATTACATCATACAGTACCCTCTGGAAAACATTTGATTTGGAACAAATTCATTCACAGCAAGATGACGACCACAAGCATGCTGCTAAGAAGATGAAAATATACATACCAAAGAAGCTGCTGCTATTCTCAGAACAATGGACGACACTAAATACTGAAAAAATTATATTTACTTGTGCAGGCTTTTGTGTAATATTGGGTCAGATGGATTTTTAAGATGCCATATGTCAAATATATTACATAGACACATAAATATCCAGAAGAGCATAAATACAGCACAAATACAATAGAACAAAAGTACAAATACACATATACCACAAATCACAAATTCACCAGACACTAAAATGTCTCCATTCAGATACCTTACTGCTGTAGGTCAGTTACTGCTGGAGTTGAGTTGAGAATCTTTTTTTATTTTATTTATTTTTTTTAGCAAGTAAGATATTCTGACCAAATGATGCATTTCACATACGTCTCTGCAAGTTTGCTGTCTAGGAGAGACAGCAAACCTGAAGAATCATATGCAAAGCACGTCATTTGCTCAGAATGTCGTACTTGCTAAAAATAAATATGAAAAAAAAAATGAAAGACTAAAGGCATCTGTCTGAAGACACATGTACCTCTGTGCATTCATCGCAGCAGTGAGTGTAGGGCTGCTATGACAGAAGGTACAAAACACCTGCTAAAGCTTCCCCTTTTGCAAGTGTCCTGTATCTGCGGCCGGATGGAGGTAATATGAAAAGTGTATCCAGAGGGTGTCCAGGGTCTTGTGTTATTGTGATTGCGATGTGTTTGAAGGCTCTGTTGTTGAGGTCTGAGAGATCACTGAAAAAAAACAAACACTTAATGGCCGTTCTGACTTGAAATTACATAAAAGGGTGGTCTCTGGATTTTGTGCAATACTGTGTCTTTGTGATGTGTATTATAAGATACTAAGCTTCAGGAACAAAGGCAGGTATCAGGTGTATCTAGAGGCACTTGATTCTTCATCTACAGCCGTCCTCAAACATTTGATGATGAACTGTCAACCCTTTTATCTCCTAAGGAAATTAACACATGTGGTTCTCGGAGTGGTGTTCACTCCCCACCAGCAGACACTGTATGGAACAGCTCTTCCAGCTGATCAGCAGACCACCAACAAATCGATTCCCCAGTGCGAGGAGTGAACACGTTGGATCACGGATCTTTATATCCATCTTCCGGGATGAATATCAAGCCCTACTCCAACCTCCTTCAGCAAATCAGACCACACCTCTATCCTGCTGCTTCCCTCCTGCAGGCAGAGGCTAAAACAGGATAGGCCTGTTCTAAAATTAATCCAACCAGTGCGGTGCCCGTTCAAAATGTGCCTGTCGGACGGGGCTGACTGCTTGGCATGCGGTATTGCCGCTTGCAGCATTCTTGAGAGCCGGTCATCCAAAAAGCTTCACACTCGACAAATCCTTTCCAGGCTGCAATGTGCTGGTCAGTCTCATTTGTTACTGCTGGAGTTGAGAGGAGTCTGGTTGCAGACTCAGAGCCACAATGAGAGGACCTTTGTTTTTCCGGCTATGCCCATTCCGGAGCCTAATCCTAACCGTAATCCTAACCTTAACATCCTCTCCTGACAAATATAGCCACGTAGTGTTTTAATGCGGATATAAGGGTCCTCTCGCTGCAGGTGCCTCTCGCTGTGGCTCCAAGGCTGCAGCTTCGTTTATTACTGCTGGAGTTCGCTGCTCTGTCCTGACAAAGTTAGTCTGTGGGTGATGGCGTAAGTTCACATGAACCTCATGTTCGTCTCACAAAGGTAAATCACGAAATGCTCGCAACCGCTGCCTTTTTAGATGATGAACTACAAAACTCAAAGTGTGTGCTGAAGACAGCTGAGTTTTGCCTTTTTCATTCTGTCAATGATGACGATAGCTGACAATGAGAAAATCGATTTTTGCAGCTTCCTCGAGAACGGCTCATCCAAAAAACCTAACAGTTGACACTGCAGTTCCTTGGGGCCTCAGCAATACACCCACCAAGTGTGAAGTCGATCGGATAAACAGTTGTTGAGAAAATCAAAGGACAGACATACGTACAGACAGGCAGAATTCAATTGAATTGAACAGGACTGTTTTGAATCTGACTACTGGGAAGTATTCGATGACTGACGCATATACAGTCTCAATTACTGGATTCATAACCAAGTCCATAGGTGATGTTGTACCCAGGATTACCGTATGGACATTTCTCAACCAGAATCCTTGTATGAACGCTGAACATACAGACCACCACTTTCAACTCTGGGTACATGGACGCGTACAGGAAATCCAAATATGATCTTAGGAAGTCCATCAGGGAGACTCACTTTCATGTCTTCAATTTGCAATTTATGTGGAGAGTCTCTTGATGTCTCTTGTCTCTTGTTGTAATTTTCTTAGCACACATTTATTAAGACAAGTCCAGGCAACGTGCTGGCCACAGCAGCCTTAGCATGTGCTGATGTGTCACTGATGGTGGGCTGCACTGTTCAGAGCATGAGCCAAGGTTGATATGACATCATGCAAGTGCGTGCATGTGTTCACAGGCACAGCAGAGGGCATTGTCTGGGAGAGCCTACTGTAATGCCTATGTTACTCTATTCAGTTCCACATGTGAAAGTAAAACAACATTAAAGGCATTTCCTGGCAGCGTCGTTATCAACGACACAATGCAGACTCTGTGCTGTGGCTGTAACCTTCAAAAAGCTCAAGTCTCACAAAGCACCTGGCCCAGAGGGCATCTCAGGGTGGGTACGTATCAGCTGGACTACTCACAAATTGAAGGCATGGGGCTGGAAAAATGTGTCAATGCAAATTTATTGTTGGTTGAATTCTGTCTATAGCTATAATTCACTCTCAAAACTTTCAGTTTTGAGCTTCTGTCATGGTTTTATTATAAATTTATAATTTTTTTAAGATCAAAGTGACAAGCAGAATGTGGTTTCTGACAGAGCACAGAGACACGCTGCTGCCTATAGTATTTGTTTAGTCACTCATACTACACAGATAATGCAGTTGATGAAAGAAAAAAACTACAGGCAAAACACTGTTTAGTCAGTAGTATAATAGTAAATCACCAACTATGGATTATTTTATTAGAGGCATTGAAGAAATACTATAGTAATATACTGTAGTTGTGAAATAGTAGTTAAACCATCATATATACCCATGATGCAAAAAACATGTGCTATAGCATGCTATGCAGTTTGAATAGACACATTTCTTTTCATCTGCTGAGCCTCCATTTAGTTTATAACATATTTACTACACGTAACTTAATGAAGAGTTACAGGAGCCTAGAATGGTCTGTAGGTAACCACCCCAAGCGGAAGCAAGAGGGGTTAATACTGATTCCTGTCACTCTTACCACTGAGTGGCAGTAATCGCACAATTCAGTGATCAAACCACCTTTATTCTCAGCGAGGAAGAAGCAGCGTTGTCTTCTGGGCGAACAGGTAGAGTTTTCTGAATTTGCTTCTAATGGTGCTTTGGTTGTGAGACTGTGCTGGAGGTGCTGTGTAGACAGGCTCAGCGCTCTCTCTAGATGCTGCAAGGATTAAATTTAACGTGACAAAATGCTGTTGTTAGGATTAGGCTACGCATCTGCACAGTCTGTACATCTTTAGACCATCCTCTCTACAGTTAGATGACAATTACGCTTCATCATTTCAGTAGGTTTCCTTGGCCTGGGGGTCACTGCATTCATTTAGCACCCAGAGGCCCATGGAAACTTCCAACTGTAGTCTGGAAATAAAGAAAAGAAAATCTAATTTGGTCTTCACATGGAAACAGCATTTTTCCTTTCAGTTTGTGGAGAAAGAGGAGAAGGAGGAGGAGGAGACTCCAGCAGTCTGATCTGCCAGTCAAACCAGCAGACACACATTCTCTTTCTTGATACCTGATCCTTTTCTCCGTGATACTGTGAACTGTGAACAGTTATTGCCTAAATATTTTTGATTCCATGATCCCATTAATGTAACTACTGTGCCACACACAGCTGGAAACAATTTCCCAGTGCTCTTAACTTCACTCGCTGTGTATTTGTGTGTGTGTGTGTCAGTCTGTCTCAACAGTGTGAGTATTAATGTGGGCTCCCAGGTTATTTTTAGCTTTGCTGCGTTTCTCAGACCAGGGAAATGGTGAGGGAAGACCTAGATCTGATTTTCTAACCAGGCTAACCATAAAGAGGCTGAGATATCTGAGAGCTCTTTCCATGAGGGAAGTTAATACTCGTCCTGCTGATGTGGGTTAACATGCTATTATCGTCTGTATAGTAAGAGGTAAAGTCAGTCCAGTCGGTCAGACACACACATCGCTACCGTATAGCTCTACATTGTCAAACTAATGTCACTCCTCTGTGCCTGTACACCATCAAACTGCATAACTGCTCTCCAGCTGTAGACTGTGAAACCACGTTACTCATCCGTACCTGTGCACTGTCAAACTAAAACCACGATATGAAAACCAGATGCACTCTTCATTTGTTTTCAAAAGCTGTGGGAGGTGGATAAGCTTCAGTTTTTTATCTTTTTACCTTCATCCCGGATTTTGAAATCGATGAGGACTCTTTTGATTTTATTGGCTGACCTTATTCAGGCTGTATGAACCGGAGTACAGTGATTTGAAACTGCAACAGATGAATGAGGACAGAGCAAGCAGAGGGAAGCAGAGGAGACACAAGCTGTGGCAGCTAATGGACTACTGAACGTTTTGAATCCAAAAAGGACATTTATGGGTTTTTCAGTGCTGCTTTGCAGATGGCTCAATTGCTCCATGTAACACAATTGGAGCCTAATCAATGCTATGATTGTTGATCGCACCATGAAAGTCAGAAATACAGCTTAACTTAAAAAAATAGCAATCCCCATTATGTTACAGGGCGTTTTATTATTATACAGGCTATATCATGTATGTAGCTCATGTGTGTGTCTGTGTGTTATGATGAATGTGGGGAAAATGGTGATTACACACATTTCCGTAATTCTGCATAATCACCATAATTGCTGCGTGCACGGGTTAATAATCACAGGCCTCATGTATCTACGTCTTTTTACGCACAGGTGGCACTGATTCGCTTTTTGCAGACACTATAGGACTAACCCGTAAAATTAATGCTGCATCAGTGTCTTCCCCAGTGTAAACATGTTTTTAACACACACACGTCAGCGCATAGCCTCATCTCATCTGCTGATTGCAAGTAGAAAAACGTTTTCAATAGGACCTTGACAGATTGCGGATGTGTCTGTATTTTTTCATAGGACCAACCCATCACAGACAATCTGACAATATGTGGTGTGTTAATGGAGTCTTACTGGTGTGTTTCTCTGTTTTCTTCACCTTGCCATGCCTGCTAAAATTATGAATTCTTTCTCTCTCTCTCTCTCTCTCTTTCTCTCCCTCTCTCTCTCTCTCTCACACACACGCACACACGCACCCACACACAGATGCACACACAAACAGCAGAGTTCACCTCAGCCCATAATTATTGCTTTGTAGTAAAAATTATAAACGTGCAAAAAATGTAAAGCCACACAAACCTTTTTGCTTATAGAAAAAAAAACCTTACTATGTCAAAAATGAGATCA